>VVHJ01001494.1:0-10268 GCA_015107715.1 Tylochromis polylepis
AACTCCAGGCCTCAAGAGCCGGTGTCCTGCAGGTTTTAGATGTGTCCTTGGTCCATCACAGCTGATTTAAATGGCTAAACGACCTCCTCAACATGTCTTGAAGTTCTCCAGAGGCCTGGTAATGAACTAATCATTTGATTCAGGTGTGTTGACCCAGGGTGCTATCTAAAACCTGCAGGACACCGGCTCTCGAGGCCTGGAGTTGGCCACCCCTGCACTAACTGCTTTTTTTTTTTTTTTCCTGTACTCATTTTATTTTATCTTTTAAACCTTTAGTCCTCTGACAGCATAGATACAGATATCGCAACAGCGCCCAGTCTCCTTTTGAGTCCAGATCCGCCGCCCCACTCTCAGCCCCTTTCATCTGGCTCCACTCCTGGGAACTCAGCCTTGGATGAACTGGACCTGCTGGGAAAAACCCTGCTGCAGCAGTCTCTACCTCCAGAGGGCCTGCAGGTCAAATGGTACCTAACAGGATTTGATCACGGTCACATTTTTGCTGAATTTATAGGAAAAGGCTTCTAGATGGCCATAATACTTTTGTAGTTTTGTAGACAGCAGCAACACTGAGTCAGGAGTTGGTTAAACTGCCGTTTCTGGAAACAACAGGTCAAAATAATTTTAAGAACTCAGAGCAAAAGTTCACGCCGAGTTGCTCATTCTTCTTCTCTAAGGGACAAGCAGCAGTCTAAACCGACTCTGAGAGACCTCCAGAACAAGACCGGGGCAAACGTCGCTCCAAATCCAATTCCAGCTTTTACCACCGAGCCTCCTGCACCTGTTCCCAACTCGCAGCCCAGCCTTAGAGCCACACTGCTGGATGTGTCTCCCTCTCACACTGAGGCTGCTTCTGCAGAGGTTTCTCTTACTGACGTTTTTGTACCGTTAGAATCCATTAAGCCCAGTAAGTAAACAGAGATCACTTATTGGTTTTATACCAAGGAAGCTCGTTTGCTTTTGAGTGTTTTGGGTATATGATGAACTAATTTCCTTTCTGCAGGTAGTCTGTTACCTGTAACCGTGTTTGACAGCCACAGTCTGCGGGTTCTCTTTCACTTCGCTCGCGACTCTCCTCCGTCTCGACCCGATGTTCTGGTGGTGATTATCTCCATGCTTTCGTCAGCCCCTGCACCTGTCACCAACATAAACTTTCAGACTACTGCTCCAAAGGTCAGCACTGATATAGTTCAAGGCTTTTGTCCCCTCTGTCAGATGAAGTAAATGAGATCTGCTGCTGCTGATTTAGTGTCTGTTTAAAAGCAAAACAAAACCCCCCCCCCAATGTTGTTATCATTTATCAACTGCAGACAATGGCCGTGAAGCTGCAGCCCCCGTCAGGGACGGAGCTCCCGGCTTTCAACCCCATCCTCCCTCCTGCTGCTGTCACACAGATCTTGCTGCTAGCAAACCCAAACAAGGTAGGTCAGGATTTTTCACAGAATAGATAGCCAGACATCACAAGGACATTTCTGAGCGAAGGCCAGGAAAAAAAAGAGCCTTTAAACTGTTCAGCAGTGGGTAAGTGCAGGATATTTTCAGCGCTGATCATCTTGGCCAAGGTTGGAAAAAAGAATTGCAGATCTAGGAAAATGAAGGCCCAACTTAATTTAATGAGAAAGCAAAATTAAACGCAAGCTTGAAAGCAACTCTGTACTGAGCTGTACCTTTTTAAACCGAGCCCCTGGCAGTATAACCAATCCCGCTTGCTACGTTGTCTTTGAACGAGTCCTGGGAGAAGCTCCATCTCCTGTTTGGTGACACAGTACCCCTGTCTCTCCAGGAAATAACAATTAGTTATATAGGTAATAGTTAATGCTGCAATAAGTTAACTAAGAAAAATATCTCCCCAGCACCTTCCTACTTACTATACTTTCCCCCGGGAACTTGATCCTAAAAGTAGACTAAATGGTTGTTTCTTTGATTGGGCATTTCCTGAGTCCAAACGGATTAAGGTCCGTTTTAGTCTAGAGGAGGAGTGGCTGGAAAACTGCAACATTTTGTCACATTTTTTTTTAAGACATCGCCTGATTTCAGTACAAACCCTCCTACAATAGACCTAAAGGGGACCTGGTATCTACATTTACACCTCAGTACTCGTGTTCAGTAACAGATTTGTCTGTTTGTGCAACTTTTTTGTATAATTAACAGAATCCTCTGTCTGAAACCAGCCTTTTAACTCCCTTCCTCCTCCATTTAACACTCAACTAGTGTAACACTATACAATTGTTGTCAAAAGTTTACCTGCACTCATCATGGGCATGAATGTCATGGTAATTTTGGGGCATTTAATGATTTCTTTGGACTGTTCTTTTTCTAGCGTGGAATGCTTGTACAGCATACATCTTTAAAGCCTTTAAAAACAAGAAGTTAAAAGAAATCATTATTATCCTGAAATTATTTTGACATTCATGCCCATGAAAAGCATAATGGGTCCATTTGAATTCCGTCATCTGAATGGAAGGACAGGCAGCCTGTGTCATTCCTCTTGTCCCAAAGCATTACTTTAAGTTGTCATACTTACCCTCTCTCTGCGTGTCTGTGTGTCTCAGGAGAAAGTGAAGCTACAGTACAGATTAACCTTCACCATGGGAGAGCAGGAGCACAACGAGAGCGGCAGTCTAGAACAGTTTCCGCCTCCGGAGAAATGGGGGAACCTATAGCATTTAAACACAACCACAACCTGACAGACTTTCTGCTCTCAGACTCGCCCCCACCCCCGAAACTGTCTCCTGAGCTGGAGGCCTGCTGAAACCCTTTTCCTTTGCAGTCATGTTTTACTTTCTTTGATTGGTATTGATTGTGTTCCTCTGATTACACTCACGCGCAGTCAGTGTAATGTGCGTACGCTTTGCTATAACAAGTCATGTGTGTCTAGGTCTAGTCTGCTGTATGTGGCTGCATTCAAACAAACCTGCAACAGCCTCCTCCTCGTAGTTGTTGCAGTTGTTGGTGGTTTTTTTTGTTTTTGTTTTTGTTTTTTTAACACAGTGCTACAAAGGAAGTAAACTACAACAATTGTGTGCATATTAGGTTATTTGGTGTACTTTACTTTTCACCTCAGGCAGTCGAAATCCATTATCAGCTGTTTACCTTCACATCAGCATGCTACGGTCGGTGAAAAATGGGACACAGTGCTTGCAAAACCCAACGTCAACACAAAGCGACTCTTAAGTTTGCAAAACGAGGCTGAACTGAATCAATTTGTGGTGTCTGTTTACGTCGATTGCTTTTCTTTCACATTGACTGAGTGCACTTTGTGATCACAGAGAATGATTGTTTTAACACTTCTGTTTTCCTAGCTGACCCCACCCCCGAATCTTGTGTAATGAACAAAATTTACTGTTAACATCAAAGCTGTGTATTTTCTGCCATATGTGCCTATTTTGCAGTTCTAACATTTAAAGTTCAGTTTTCTTTTTCTCATCTGTTACATGTTTGTCATGTGAGGTGTTCAGATTTCAGATACGTATTAATATATTCATTTTTAATACAGTATGAGTTAAATTGAGATTAGTTTGAGATTTGAGTTGTTGTGTAAGCATTTATTCGGTAAAACTAAAAGTTGAAAACTTGAGCATATGCAAACTGAGCTGCACTCCAGTGCTCCGAGCGCAGTGTTCGTCTCAGACGTGTTCAGCTCGTTTCTACAATCTGCGATGCATGACAGCCATGCTGAACACTTCCTCCCACACAGGATCCCGATCACATTCCACTGCACTAATTTCCAGTAAGACTGCTTTGTTAAATGCCAGAGATGGCAGTTCTGTTATGTACATTTGACTTGTGCGAGAGCATAACACTGGTAAAATATTCAAAATGGGGAAATAAAGTTTATTCTTGGTGATCTAAAGAAGTGTTCAAGTGTTTACAGAAGAGACACACATACACGTCCTGTACACCAAAGAACTTTATTAAACATGAAAAACAAATTTTAAAAAGGGGACTTACTGTTTGCTAGGAAATCTCATTCATCACTGCTGCAAAGACTGGACCACACTGGTGATCCGCTAAACAGGTAAGCTTCAGGAGATTTGTTAGTAAATACAAACTTAGAAATCACAAGTCAGCAAGGCCTCAATTTGCACCTACAAAATGAGCTCAAGATAAAGCTCAAAGAAAAACACTCCCATGTGGTAAAGGTTTAACCTTTCTAAAAAAAACAAAAAACATCAGGATCTGTTTTTAATATTTCAGAAGGATTTTCTGGCTTCCAACAATGATCTGAAACAGAAACAACATAACTTCAGCACCTACCTTTGCCATACCTAAATAGAAAATAACACTATCAACCTTTTGTAAGTAGCTGACAAAGAGATTCACAATACAAAAACAGCACCTTTGCTTCCCCCCCCCCACCTAAGACAGCTGCGACAAACTAAGTTAAATGACACAGATGTGCTTTAAACCAACTTTAAGCTGAAAAAAGGTTTTCCACACAAACCTGAAGCCAGTTGAAAACTAATGTTGAATTTCTTTCAGTCAACTAAAACAAGCTTTTAATTGGAATGTTGGAAGAGTGATCAAATGAAAAATTCAACACAAATCTGACCGGGTGTAGTTTGTGTTGTGCTGTGTCACACTGATGCACATACTACATCATTTTCTCCCAGACAGAGAAGCCGAAGGAGGAGCAAACTGGAATGGCGAGTGCCCCATCAAACCCATCATGGGCTGCGGTGGGTTGAACTGCTGGGCCATTAGAGGCTGAGGGCCCGATGACGGAGGTGGGGCCTGCCCCACAGCGCTGCCTGCTGAGCCGGAGCCACCCCTGGAGCTGCTGTTATTCTGGTACTGGTCGTAGGAGCCGGAGCCGGAGCCGTAGCTGCGTCCTCCATCCCTGCTGCTGCGATCTCTGTAAGAGGAGGATTGATCCCCATCACGGCTGTTTCCGCCGCGGCTGTAGCTGCTGCCGCTGCCACGGCCATCCTTGGAGCTTGGAGCAGAACGCATCCGGCGATCACACTCATCCTGGTACATCAGGTTGGGATTGTTTGAATTGGCGTTGCGGAAACGGGAACGGCCACCTGGGAATTAAAAATTGCAATGAAACCGCTAGCTCACCCATTCAGACAAGCATTTGTTTATGGGATCAATCACTTGCTTCCTTAAGTACAGTGAAGTTACCCTTCCCATATTACCAAAGCTCATCCCCATTTAGGTAAATCAATACTGACTCTTTTGTGGTGCAGAGAGCTCAGCATTTAAACGGTTTAAGCAACACATGATGTCTAATCCAACAGGAGGCATTCCTCACCTCCTCCTCCGCGTCCACTGTCGACCAGCTGCAGCAGTTTGGGATTGATCGCCTGCCGGGCTTCCTCCAGGACCCGGATCAGCTCTCGGGCCTGCCGGAGGTTCCCCGGAGTGAAAAAGGTGTAAGCGGTGCCTTTGTTAGTGCTGCGAGCTGTGCGGCCGATGCGGTGGATATAATCCTCAGATGAGTTAGGGTAGTCATAGTTGATGACAAACTTGACATCCTCCACATCTTTGGCAGCAGGGGCGGTGCGATAGGAGAAGAGGTCAGTTACAGGGAGGGAAAAGATGCAAATAGAAGTCAGAACAAAACTAACACTAATTGACTTTTACATTAATTTGCAGTGTTTATTAATTTTGCCTTTTAAAATGGGAACAGTCAGACAATAACCGCAAGACACCCATCGTCCTCTGAAAGCATCACTTACCAGTCAAATCATCGGCTGTTTGTACTCTGAACGCATTTAGAAAATGACCTAATGTGCCAATTAGAAAAACCAATAACGTAGCAGAGAAATAAAGTATCTGCACACATGAAAACAAGTTACATGCAGTCAAATATAAGCTGCAAAAATAAGGAAAAGGTTACAGCAAGAGAATTTGGATAAACATTTCAAAAGAAACTAATTTTCAAAGAGTGACATGAAAATTAAATATATCATGTACAGAAATTTCTGACAGAAAAGATTAACTCAGAGTTAAGAGGTCTGTTTCTCATTACAGTTGATGAAGGGCTCAGAAAACACTGCTGATTAGAGGAAATGGAAGTCTTGTTTTGGAAGCATAATGACAAAGACTGGCGCAGGAGGAAAAATAGGGAAGGGGGAAGGGTTAGGTACAGTACTTACCCTGTAATCAGAGATTTAGGGATTTCCCTCTCTGTCCCCCCACCCATCACCAGTCCTGGGAGGTCTGCAGGGGTAGGAGGAGAGCGCACCGGACAAATGCAGTCCCTTCTCCAACCTCGCCACTCCTCCACAACCCTCCCAAAGCTGGAAGCTGTCTGGGCCAGAGCTCCAGCTGGACTGTGCTGGGTAGCGGTCCTACCCTACTCCTAACTGTGCTTCTTCGTGTGTCCCAGCCGTGATCGGCCCGGAGACATTACTGCTGGGCTTATGCTGTTTCTAGAGGAAGAGGGTCAGTGGAGAGGCCTGCTAGATTCTTTGATGTCAACTTCAAGGATCTCATGTCCTTGCCATTTCTTAGATTACCAAGAAGTGGTGATACTAACTTCTAATTAAGAGGTTGGTTAGTGAAAGAAGTAGATTTTTTCTAATGGGCTTAGACTGGTGCTGCTTGCTCCAAATGCCTCCTAGGTCACGTCAAAGGGCAGTGGTATTACAGAGCCCAGCTTTTCAATTTTCGTAACAAGAAACAGACACTAAAGGAGGGAGGATGTTCTCTTTAAGAGAAATTTGGGAGTGGGCTCTGCCAGGGAATTTGCTCTAGTTCTTATGATGGTATTTAGAAAGTCTGACCTGGTGATCTGGTGTGATGTATACAAAGACAATAGGCCAAGGAGTTCAAGACAAAGGGGAAAGTGAAAGCTGTGGGTTCAGGGATAGAGGTGAAAGGGACAAAAAGGACAAGTCAGAAATGTTTAAAGGCAAACAGATAGATAAATAAGAGACCAAAATGAGGTGGAAGGTGGGGGGGAAAGGTAGTGAAAAAAAGGAAGAAGAGAAGGAGGGATGAGAGAGAAAGGCAGACGAATTAAGAAAGACAGAATAAAAAGGAAGGGGAGTGAAAAGGAGGGAGACTGATCACAGTGAGGTGGCTCCTCCAGGCCAGGACTCCTGCCAGCCAGGACCAGACATGACGTCCTCAGAGGGAGAGGCCGGCCTGCACAGCCAGTGGTGGGGGGTGGTGTTGGGGGCTGGCATCAGGGGGCAGTTCAGAGGGAGAGTCTCCAGAATAGCCGCCCGTGCCCGGCTCGGCTGCTTTCCACCCTCATTTCCTGGCAGGTGTTTCTGTCTGTATCGTCTTGTGACACACCACTGCATCTCATCTTCACAAAACTGTTTTCTATTAAAGTCGATTATCTGAAAGTTCAAATTTAGGCCCAATTTTATGAGTTTGTCACTGAATGGACCTGAATCTCCTCGAGGATTTTACGGGAACGTTTTCCTAATCCGTAACAGCCGTTAGAATGAATACAGGCTGTGAATATGAGTGAATCTTATCAGCAAGTGCTTTGGGTTCATCCCTCTGTTGATGGCATGCCAAATAAGAGTCCAGCCTCCTCCACGCCCCCTTCTTCGCCCTCTCACCCGACAGCTGCCCCCAAGCATACGATCAAATTTTGGAAGCCCAGCGGCACCCTGCGCTTGCCACTCCCTCCCCGCCCGTCATCACCCAGGCTGCCAGTGTCCTGGAAGGCGGGGGGAGAGTTTAGTTAGCGGGCTCTTTGTTAAGTTTTCAGCAGAGACGGCCGTGTCTGGGAATCAGATTAATCGGGCTGTCTTTCTCCCCAAGACAGCTTTCGATTTGTCATGCCTAGGTCCGGCTGCAGGCTCCCGAGAGCCTGTGTGCTTCTAGTTGCCAGAAGAGAGACTTGAAACAAAAACAACACAAATAAACAAAATGAAAAGAAAACAAATGAACACAGAATTAGGTTCAAAGTTGGACTGTTGTGCTGTAAGGGGCTGCTTGGCTAGCCTCTCCCCTTACATCGTCACACTTCATTCAACATCATTCCTTCGTTCGGCTTTCTTAGTGTTTCTTTAATAAAGCAAATAGACTTCAGTGTCTGCAGGAAAGCCTGCTTCAAATGACATACTTCTTAGATACACACTTTATCTGAGAAGCAGCACATGTTTGTGGTTGGCCTTTGATAAATTTACTGTGAATAAAAATTGAGACAACAGCCAGATCAATATACGTTGATCATTATCATTCTAAATACTGAAGAGGGAAATATATTGCATGTATGTGGGGTTATCCTTAGGTCCTTTATACTTGAGCACACATGACATACCAAGCCCACGTGAGGCGACGTCAGTAGCAATGAGGATGGGTGCTTTGCCACTGCGAAACTCTGCAACATGATACAAATAAGAGGTGATTAGGATCATTTATTCAATTTAATTCAGTTCAGTTTATGTGTAATTATGCAAGCAGAGCCAACACACCAAAATCTTCAGTATCATTCAGGGCAGCATAACACAACAGTGCAAAGAACTGCCGTACAATATAATCTCCGTGAGTGTGTTTATTGTACCTGATAATACCCAGTCTCTCTCTGGCTGGCTCTTGTCACCATGAATACACATTGCTGGCCACCTAGAAGACAAATCAGCAACTTCAATAGTGTGCATCTGTGTGTGTCTGCTCTTTTGATTTTCTCTACAACCCCACAAGGCTGGCTGACATGATTGATTGATAGGATGGGCAAGCCATGAGTACTCAGACTGCGTTTATTGAACGCAATGTGGATAAGATCTTGGAGAAGCTCACGGCTCTGCAACGGGAGATTGATAGACCTGGTGACCAGTGACAGACATTAGATCAACTGCGAAACTGAAATGCAGTTGTTCGCACTAACCCAAACAACCATCACCTTCATGGGGCTACCCAAGGCCGAGGCTAGCCGGAACAACAAATTCTCCCCGATTACGGGACTGTGTTTTGACTCTCTGCCCCCATCCTTCAAGGTCACCTGCGTCGGCCGAAGGACTGTTGACTTTCACTTAACCGGGTGAAAGGACACTCTCTCTCAAGTTGAACACAGGATACACACACGTGCGTGGACACAGACACAGATATACACCCCCTTCGATGCTTACTCCCACCCGATGCAGACGGCGGGTCTGCGTCTAGTGCCGTAGAATGGCTGCAGGAATGGATGGCTGTTGTCTACACCGGCTCACTCCATACCCGCCCCCCATTGCATGTCACGTGTTTTTACATGGTGTAAGATGTGAAGATTCATGTGCCTTTGTGCTGAGGTGTTTTTTTACTGTCCTCAAACTGCTCTCCCAGTTAGGAGCTCAGTCTGAGTAGACTGTGGTTAGCTAAGGCTGTGCAATAGCTCAAAAAGCTCCAATAGCGCCAGTCCACACACACTCCAGTGTTAAACTGCCCAACTTCAGCAAAGACCATACCACTGGGCGATGTCATGGTGTCCATTCTGTATTACAGTCTGTGGTTGAAACGGATGCTGGGATGAGTTGGTATACTCACCCGTCACGTCTCATCCTACGTGTGAGGTCATCACACCGTTTCTTGGTCTCAACGAAGATGATTGTCTTGTTTTCCTTCTCAGCCATAATCTCTTCCATCAGCTGGATAAGCCTGAGAAAAGCAAAAGAAGCAAATGCATTATAATTAAAGGGATGTACATGCACACACCAAACACAGCCGATGCTGTTATTCTTAAGATGAGAAATTAATTCCTATGTGACCAGACCACCAAACTCTTACTTTTGGTCCTTTTCGCTCTCCACGCAAACATCAACAATTTGAAGGATGTTGTGGTTGGCGCTGAGCTCCAGAGCGCCAACATTGATCTGGACATAGTCCTTCAGGAAGTCCTCTGCCAGTTGGCGAACTTCTTTAGGCCAAGTAGCGCTCCACATCAGAGTCTGTCTGTCCGGCTGGGCAAGAGAACACACCAAGTAAAGTCTGTGAAGGTTCTCATTCATCCAGGTCATGGTAGTCTAAGGAGCTTGGAAAGAAAAGCGTCTGGACTTCTCTAAGTTTCTTGAAAACGTTTCACCTCTCATCCGAGAAGCTTCTTCAGTTCTAAGAGCAAATGGTGGAGAGTCCCAGATTTAAAGCCTTATGGGAGTGTCTCCCAGGCGGGTCATGGACCCCCTGTTGATCCTCTACCTAATCACACGAGTCCAGGTGTGAAAACGGGTGTGGGTCTCAATCAGCCAAGGTTTCGGGTGAACCCTTTGTGAGACCTATCCCCATTCTATCATGTGATTACCTGAGGTCAAAAGGCACAGGATGTGAGTGGGCGTTAAGGCATCTGGGAAGGGAACTCAAAACTGGATTATAGATAGCAGACA
>VVHJ01001499.1:0-13461 GCA_015107715.1 Tylochromis polylepis
CCTGCTTTATTTTGAAGGTCTTGTGTTCTACGTTCAATGTGTTTAGGTTTACACTTCCCCTGTGCCGTCGTTATGTTTATTCATGTCAGCTGTTCCCTCATGTGTTTCCACTCCCCTTGATTACCTCCTGTGTGCATTTAAGTCCTCTGTCTCCCTTTGTTCCTTGTCAGGTCGTCTGTCATTTTCCACATTTCATGTCCAGGTCCTTCATTTTCTCATGTCCAGGTCTGTCATGCCATGTCAGTATTCATGTCTAGGTTTTTTCATGTTTAGTTTTAGTTCACCCAGTTTAGGTTTATGTTTAGTTTCTTATTTGGTTCACCTTGCCTTTTGTTTGTATTTATTTCCCCCGCTTTAATAAACAGTGTGTTTTTGGTTAAGTTAAAGTTTCATCGCTTCACGTGTCTGCATTTGGGTCCACTATCTCACCTCATACAGTCTGCTCTGCCAGACTGTGACACACACATACACTGTCTGATTTATGTTCTTTGTGAAGCTGCACTTGTGTACCACAAAATCAGCTTCACAGGAATTCTTTATAGAACAATTCATTTGTTAAAAGAAATGCAGTTTTCTATTTAGTTACTTCCATATATCAGACATTGTTAACCAACAAATATTTACTATTTTAATAAGAAAAAATAATCTTCCTTTTAATAGCTAGTAAAAGATTAAATTATATTTTAATCCTAGAATTTACATATATGTGTGAATTGCTTTTGTAAAGCATTTTATGTTACAGCAGTCCCAGTGTATATGTCAGGGACTTTTATTGTGAAAGGAAGGGACAGGAAGAAACCCTTTTGGTACATGCCTAGAACAAATTGGATATCTGGTAATAGTCAGGGAGTGACAGGACTAATGTTCTCTTTAGACTACTGATTCGAAAAGGACTTCAGTGGGACTTAAATGTGTTGCTGCTAGGAAAAAATCTGCTGATGGAGATTGTGTGGAATTACATAAAGTACTGTAATACCTGCAATATTTTCAGATCAAAGAAAAGCAGTAAAAAAAAAGCAATGTTTATCCATATAAATGATAAACATATGTGATCTTGACTCATAACCCTCTCAGTAACCTTAGTGTAAAGAAGATCTGAAAGTGTCCGATATTATCAGCAATTAAAAAGCCTTGTCAATCAGTCATAAATATAATGATGAGCTTCTCATCACTTTCCAATTGGTTGAATCACCATAAACAAAGCATTGCATCATTATTGTTAAACATCCAGTTGCTTTTGTGTCAGCAGACATATGTGGGTTACTCAGCCACTTAAGTCATGCATGTGACATTGGCATAACAGACTGTCAGAAACTTCCAAACTTTTAAAATTGTTAGACGATCTGAGTCACAAAATGGAGTTATTTGGAGAAAAGACACACATACAGGAGATAATGGTACCCAGTGATGGTCACACTCACTCTCAGTGGAACCCAAAGCCTCTCAAAACCCCTCTATCCTCTCTCTCTCTGTCACACACACCCCCACAGGGGTACTGTAGATTTTGTGAAATTCCTGATGTGGTCCTGTTGCTATTAGCATGCTAATCCTGCTCTGGATTACAGTGCTGTCAGAGCGCTGCATTAATAAACCACTTCCACCTCCATCCTGTTCACTCTTAAACTTACTTTCATGGTTGCACAGGCACAAGCGCATATTCCTCTGCTCACAGAGTATGAAAACATACTCTTGCTTTTTTTTTTGTTGCCATTTTTGACACTCACTGTAAGCAAAAAAGTGCACACATGTGCACGATGTCTTTGTCACAAATATGCACTCACAGCACAGAGGAGTTTTAATCCTAATACTCTCATTTACACTCTGTCATGTTTTTGGAGAGTTCTGATTCCACAGAGGAATTTAGAGCCACAGAGAGGAAGAGATTCTGAGTCATCACAATAAGCAGCACTTTGACAGGCGATATGAGAGTGCTGTAGGCAGTTCGTGAATACCCTGAAATCCTTATGGGGCATCAGAGTAGTAACTTTCAGATGTTTCTTTTTATTAAATAACAAGGTTTCAGAGTGAGGTTCACAAGTCATTTGACCAAGGGTTTGCGGTTACACTGCTTGTCATCAGTGCACCTCCATCTGCGATTAGTTATGTGCCTTTAGTAATGTCAATAGTTCAACAGTGTGGGGGCAAAATGTGTCATGCAGAATGGGTACTAATGCAGTTTTGATCATTTAAAAGTCTGCACTTGCCTTTATACAAACTTTAAAGCTAACAAGACTGTACGGCTCCAACTGGCCCATTCAAGGGCACACACAAACACAGGGCCATGAGGATAAGCCCTCATACACATACACTCATCTCTAACACATACAGAGAAAGAAGCAGGCCAACAGAAAGACTGATATCTGTGCACACACAAACACACACTCCTGAATCCAGCTCTGGAGACACTCTCTCACACACTCTCTGTGGTGCTCATTAGGAGAGGTAGCAGGTCCAGCCCTCCTCCTGGCAAAACTACAGGGTGGACCAACTCCCTCTCTGTCCTCCTCTCTTCTTCCTCTCCTCTTCTCCTGTCAACTTCAGTGTTCCTCTGCTACTCTTTCACTACTCTGTCACTTTCTTTTTCTCTCTCTGCGCATTTTTTTTACTCTTCCTTTTACTCTCCTGTCATTTTTTTTTACTTTTATATTATATTTTGCTCCCATTTTTCTTTGATTTTTCTTCTTACTACTACACTCGCTTACTGTTTCATCATTCTCATGGTTTCTCGACTGCCCCACTTACCCCTGTCCTACACCTCTCTTTTTTTAATGCCAACTCACCTCATCCCTTTCTTCCCTCGAGCAAGTTGTTTCTCTTATCTCATATTCCTAGTATTCTTTTATCCTGGACCTTAGTTTCACTGCCAACATTAGGGCTATAACTAAATCAGCTTTTCTGGCATCTCATAAATATAGCTTAACCGAGAGAATACGTGGCCCAGCAAGATCTACAGAAGCTCATTCATGCTGTATTTCTTGAGTGAACTACTGCAATGCTCTTTTTATTTGCCTCCATAAAAAGATCTTGGTACTGCTAGAATTTTAACAAAAACCAGGAAGGTAAAGCCTATCAGTCCAATTCTCAGCTCCCTGCATTGGCTTCGAATAAAATACAGGATTCAATTTAAAGTATTATTTACTCATTATAATTCGCTAAATGGCTTGTACCCAAAATATAGCATATCTGAGAACTTGATGGATTAAGGTCTGATCTGATCTGAAATCTGATCAATTAGTACTGTAGTAGACAAATCTGAAACTAAACAGAGTAAAAGGCATTTAGCTGCTATGCTGACCATAGTTGGAACCAACTAACCGCTGAGGATAGATCGTCCACAACCTTAGCTGTTATTAAAAAAGCTCATTATTGCTTTAATTTATCTGGGTAGCTGAACAATCATTTTTATTATTGTTGTTTTTATTTTTGCTATTTTTTTTTATTGTTTTTGCTGTTATTATTACTATTTGTATTATTTCTGTCTTTTTCCTTTGTTTACTCCTTTATTTTTGGTTTTAATTTTATCTTTAAAGCATTTAAAATGACTATAGTGTTTGAAAAGTGCTATATTAATAAACTTTAGTTTAGAAGTCAATTTCACAGCAGCTCCTGGTTACTTCCACAACCACTTAACAACTGGTTGGGAAATAGACATTTTTCCCTAGTGACCACTGGTTGCTAGGCAATTGCCGACTGGTCTCTAGGACGGCATGGCTCAGGCTTCACCTGCGTATGTCCATGGAAATTTAGATCTCACCAAAGCAGTGTCTTACTATGTATGTTCATTCAATGTTTTTGACACTTCTCAATGTGTTTCGTTACATCTTGATTGATTACTGAACTGTAAGCCTAAGCAGTCAGTAAAATTCATAATTCAGTGGATTTCCTGCTTACATTAGTAAAGGGTTAGAGGGAGACTTGCTATGAACTTTTGTCGATGTTGGACACCAAAGCTATGAATGTGTCAGTTCAAGTAATATTAGCAGACTTAGATTTGGAAATACATTTCTTCCTAAAGAGGAAGCAGACATTTTATACACAACATGAAAGGATCTGAAAAACTGTGACACATGTCTCTGACGTGTAAACAAAATAAATATGAAAAAAGCAATACTTGTATAACTAACTTGCTCTGATCACTCATTTTCAATGCAAATGCAGCCAGTCACACGGCACTCATGCTGCCACATATTTGAACTCATGTTTATGCTGAAGAACAAGTTTAACTGCAAGCATATTCTCATTGAAGTTTGTCAGCTACAATTTTCTTTGGGAAACATGTAACATTTATGAGCCAAAATCAAGTCACTTTTTCAGAATATCTAGTGTAGAGTCGTCAGTACAGAAACAGAAAAATGTCTTGATGGCAACTAAATTGTGGGTGCAATTACAGTATTCAGAAACACATTGTAAAGAGCCATAGAGGATGAGTCTGCTCCACGTCTTAGCAAATGATTAGAAAATTTTGTTGTTTGTCTAATCAAACAGAAGAAAGAGGAAGTGATGGAGACATTGTTTTTTCAGTTTTTTTGTTTTGTTTTGTGAAATATAGATTGCGACTATCTGAAAACAACCTTTGGTTGGATGTTTTAAACTGTAAACAGAACTTTCTTATTGTTGCTGTGCATTGCGTTTCTGCATATATTTTTTCCATTTTATTTTAAAACATCTCTTTCTATTTTGAATTAAGTTCAAATCATTTTTATTTAACTGGCACCAATTAACAATAACAATAACCTTAAGGCACTTCATATTGTAGAGTAGAGAATCCACAACATTAAAGAGGAAAAACCCAACAATCAGATGAACCCCTGTGAGCAAGCACTTTGCGACAGTGGGAAGGAAAAACTCCCTTAAGAGGAAATGTTGAAGATACGTTGCTCTATGGTACAAAGAAACACACTAACTTAGTTACCTGTAGAGTGCATACGTATTTGTTCCATGAAAAAGAGACATCCTACCATCAGAAAATCTAAAGTTGAAAACAGGCATACCACACACCGGATCTTAGTGTGCTTGTGTGTGGAATCTCAGCACAGATTTTATAACCTTGAGCGTCATGAGCAGCAAAAATGGAGTTCCGGAGTCGCTAATCATTTTGTTTTGCCAAGTAATGATTCTCTATAATGATGGGGAGGGTGCAGTGCAGCCCATGATAAAAATGGACTCACTCCGTTTTATGGTAATTATTTATTGAACATATAAGGAAGAAAAGCTGTGACAGAAAGAAAGGTGGACACGAAAGAGCTGAGCTAATCAGCCAGTTTATCAACATCCCATCCAAGAATTTGAAAATAACGACAACATTCATATTATCACTGAGACAAGGACATCTGCTCTGTCGTGGTCTGCCTCCAATTTCTTGATGTGTTTACCAAATGATTTCAGTCTTTTTTAGACCCTGCCATTCCTCTCTGGCCCACTACTCACGATGAGTGTGCTTTCTAGCACCTGGCACATAATCCCTCCAACTTCCAGTCGTATAACACTGAGTCAGTCAGATTCATCTTACTGTGTATGACTGTATGTTCAAACTGGAAGTCACTTGTGAATACTGCTAACCTAATTTCAGGGTTTTCAAAGAAAGCATGTGACCCTCAGGTCTTAGAATTCACAATAATAAAATAAATAAATTTAAAAAATATATATATTTTTAAATAAAAATAAACATAAAAATAAAAAGTAAAAATAAAAATATTTTTATTTTTGCAAAAATGAAAATAAAATAATAAAAAGAACTATATCTATTATGGAAACATTGCTTATGCATCATTAAAGACATAGAGTGTGACTGACCTTCACATTTGAAACTATTATTAAGTTTGTGATTCATGAACATATTTATTTTCAAGCCTGTTGTTTTAACAGCTTGCAGACACTCGAGCTCAGCAAAGGATGTCTGATCACCATTCAGATCAGTATACACAAAAATACATTATAATTAACACTTTTGTGCTTGACCTTTGTTGCATCACTGACCAGCTGGTGAAATTTGACAGAAGACCGAACAGTATGGTACAAATGTCCACTGTATTTTAATTGTTATGAGCCTATAATTAAAATTGCATAAATGTCAATGCCAACTCATACGCATCCCTTTGAGAAAGTATTAAAGGTTTCCCTTAATGCAACTGTCCTTTACTTATTATTAAAATAACCACTCTAATGCTTACATAAAGACTTACAAAGACACAAAAGATAAAACTTTAATGTCTCATGAGTTCAAGGTTTTCACTTCACAGTAACACTCACCACACACACACACACACCACATGGCTGGCAAATACAAAGCACATCTGCTCTACATAATTTACCCTTGAGCAAAAGCCAGTTTAATCCCTGTAAATATTCATAACAGGAATGTGTAGGTTGAAGTGGCCCTTCACTCACACCTCTGGCAGGCTTAATACTTAATTTAAATTAGCTGGAATGCTGAAAGCTCCTCTTAGCAATGCTTTAGGCCATGAACATCACTGAGTATTTAGCCTCCACTTCAAATTGTGAAACTCACATATTGGCAGATAGAGGCTGTGCAGGTCCTCTTTAGCTCAGTCAGTAGATTTTGTCCTGTCCTGGATAAAATCTAGAGCAACTGATGGTAGATTCTGACCAATTTCCACAAGAAAGTTACATAATTTTTGAGGTAATTTAACAGAATAAAAAAGGATGTTGGACTCATAAACATATATTGATTAGTGTCTTCCAACAAATGAATGCATTTTAAATTCAGAATGAATCCATTAAAAGAAATTGGAGTGGGCGCCCGTTTGTGGAAGCCATCACACCATGCTGAATACAGTGGGCGAGACTGACAATGCCATTCCACCTAATTGCATTTTATGTGTGACTAGAGACCAGCCACATATGTAGTAAGTTACTTTAAGTTACTTTAAATTTAAAGATCATAAATAGCTCTTAAAAATTACTTCTGGAGATAAGTTTTATGGCCCGACTAGAGAACTCCTGGCGAAAAAGTTCTCGTCATGTCTGACCATAAAAACTTTTCTCCAAAAGGCATTTGGCTTATCCATGTGGGCAGCTGCAAATTCCAGTTTAGCTTGAAGGTGTTGATTTTGGAGCAGGAGCTTCTTTCTTGATCAGCATCCTCTCAGGCAATGAGGATGGAAAACTCATTTCATTGTGGACAGTGACGCTGGTATTCCAGCAGTTTCCAGTTCGTGGCACGCTAGAGCCTTGTTGGTTCTTGGGTTTTTCCTGAACATCCTAACCAATTTTATTTTATCTGAGGGTGACAGTTTAGGTCTTCTTCGGTACCCTGGCAAAGTGGTGACACATTTGAATAACTTGTACTTACAGTTGTTTAAACTGATGATCCTGGAATCTGCAGTTGGTTAGAAATGGTCTCTTAAACTTTTGTAATGGACTTCCAAAAGCCCTGACCTCAAGCCTTTATGCCAAATCTACCAATTCTGCCAAGAAGAGCGGTCAAATATCCAGCCAGAATTATGCCAGGAGCTTGTTGATGACCACTAAAAGCATCTGGTCGAGGTGAAACTTGCTAAGGGACATTTAACCAAATATTAGTAGGGGTGTATGTACACTTTTGACCCTGTATGTACACTTTTGAGTGTATGATGATGTGTTTGTAAAAAAAACCTGACTACAAATGTATACAATTGAAGTAAGTAAGAAAAAAATACAGAAAGTGCAACTTTGACTATAGGATCGCCACCTATTTTCATCTGTGTGAAACTACAAAACCTCGATCCGTTAATATAGTGATAGTGGTAACGATTGTAGAAATGATAAATATACACACACATACGCACACTTGTCCAGTTTTTCATCAGGTAACCTGGGGTTTAACCTGTTTAAACTGAGGCCTGTTCTTTCATCAAAAGCAGATTAGCTCCACACACACACACTTTGATCTGCAAGACTGGTTGTGGTAAAATACTGACACCCACACACGCACACGCACACACATATTGAGTACCTATCTTGCTTACTCAATCTCTCTGCAAACTAATGTAAAACACTTATATCAAAATTTATTCCTTCTCCCTCCATGACAAAGACTGATTACAATCAGGGAATTTATGGGAAAAATCAGCCAAGCTTGCTCCTCTCAAGTACACAAACACACACTTACATCCATTTTGTTTCACTCATTTTATAGGGATATATATCTGATATCTGTTTATAGACTCACACTGTGGGGAGACCCTACAATGTGAATAAAATGAAAACTACAATCTGTATTCCAACAAAAAGAAAAAAAAATCTACATTGTGCATGAAAGCGTATATAAATACAAATGCCTGTGAGGTCATCATTTGTGGGCATGCACCTGCATAAATCAGTGTTCGTTGTCTGAATGTCACTGTGTGTTTTTGTTTTTGTGTGAGTTTTTACTACCTGGGGTCATGTTTTTGAAACCAGGTCAGCCTTTCACCCCAACAAGAGAGCAAGGACAGGCATACCCATGGGCTCCCATGTGTGTTGTTTTGTGTGTGCCGTGTGTGTGTGTATTTATAGCAATGCACAGGTGCACAACTCTCTGACATCTCCCCTCTGCTTTTTCATCATTGTCCTGATTTTATATGTGGATACATTGCTGTGTCTCTAAAAGTGTGTGCTGTCCTGTGTGTTTATTCTCCCCAGAGCCTGCCATTGGCCTATTTCAGACTGAGATGTTAGATAGTGATGTATTTTTACCTCGATCAGAGTCCAGCTAACCTGTAAATGACCTTGGTCCAACAAAACTAGCTGGACCTTCCACTCAAAAATTGTTTTGAGGTGCACAAACATTGAACTGACATGGCTGTAGCAGGCCTCTTTTTCTACAAGAATGAAAATGTGTTTCCCTGTCACGGGAAAATTAAGATTCTGATTTAGATATTACATGAGTAGAAATTACTCTCCAGTACAAAATATTTATGTCACATTGCTACAATTATGTAAATTACAGTATATCAATCTGATACAAAACAGTTTGAAATCTTGAAGTCTTTTGATCTTGCATCACACTGATTTAAAAACAAATACCAAAACCTGGGATTGGGAAATGCTTAAAGATGGGTCAGAATGACTACTTTCTTGGTTTTAGGTATAGCCTTAAAAAATTACCTTGTGTCTCTGAGGGTATTGTAGCTACTTTTCCTCTGACCCACACCAGTCATTATCCCAAGGGCTTTCTGACTTAAATGTAAACATATGTCATTGGAGATCTGAAGAAATAACTGATGCATTTCAATAACAGGACAGCCTCAACTGGGATGGTCCTCGCAGGCTTTCTGCTGTGTGGATTTCAGTAGTGGCTGAATACAAAACCAGCATGTCAGACTCCTGCTGGGAAACTCTCATCCCCAGAGTTTTTCAAAGAGCCAGTCCCTTCCAACTGGGGTTTTTGCCTTGAGAGTGCTGGTGCTTGAATTTGTCAGAAAAGAAGTTTTGCTCTCTTCCTTCATTCCTTTCATTATGCCCCAGTGTGTAGATATAAAGTTGGGTCTAAGAAATACAAGCCAAGATGGGGCCATAATATTGACAAGCTTGTGTGCGCACCTTTATCTAAAATGCAGGCCAGTGGCCAGAATGAAGACTGTGATTAATGAGTCTCTCCGTCAGAGATGCTAATCACTTGCAGCTACACACTCCAAACAAGACCTGTATGTGACCTGACTTCTTAGTTAAAGCATTCAGAAATGTCTTATCACTTTTCCTCTTTCTAGACATACAGTCACAACGATAACTTCTGTATATAGGAAACTAGCTGGTAAAAAAATGTAAATTACAGGTAAAAGTTTTAAGAAAACCTAGAGTGGATGATACTGAGATGCAACTAGTTTTAGTATTGTGTTTTTTTTCTTTATGTCGGTGCATGTGTGGCAAGGAGTTAGAGGGTTAAGCAGGGGTGGGGGGCAAGATGATTGGCAGTTGGTCTGGACCAGGGTGGTCGGCTGGAACAGGGTTTCAGCACAGCCCAGTAGACATGGCCTCACACACACACATTCAAACACAAAAACACCCACAACAGGCCTAAACACATGAGCATGGAATCACTTTCCCTTCAGTACAAATACACACACACAAACACCACAGGGACCTCTCCTCACCTCAACTTGTCTCCCTTTGACAGCTTTCAACAGTGGTCAACACATTCACACATACACACACATACAGAACACACAAAAACAACACACTGAACTCTTGACAGATACATCCTCCCACTCTCCTCCCTGTCACAGTGCTGGCTGCCTCACTACCTATGCGTGGACACACACATACACACATACTGAAGGACAGCTTGGCTCTTGGTCAGGTCAATGGTTCGTGCTACAGAAACACCTCAACTTGTAAAAGCCAGGGGATACTTTCAATCTCTCTTCACACTCTTTTCATTTGTCTCCTGCTGTAGTATGTCTCTTTTTCTCCTGCTGCTCATTCTACGGCACAAAAACTAGCCTTAACCGCTTTTTTCTTTTCAAATATTTGCAAAATTCTTTCATCATTATTATTTTTTAGTCACAAAAAAAGCTTGAACTTCATAAGACACCAACATGTATACTCCAAAACCAAATGCAGATGGAGGATGTGCTATGTTACCTATAGAAGCTTTGTCATTTGTCCAAGCTGCATATGAACATATGACGTTATCTGCTATGTATAGACAAAACCCTGGTCCATCCCTTAGGTTAGGTGCCTTTTTGATGCTTAAATGACTCAAAGGTCAGTGTTAAGTGGCGTCATAAAAAAAAAGTTCAAGTACAAGGGTTGGACTGAAAATGAGTAACAAGCTCCAAAGAAAAACTTCAAAAACATGAAGTCCTTGGAAGGAAAATATGAAGAATAGAGGGATGGCTTAAGACTTCTGTACAGTAGATTAAGTATATACACAAAGTAAATATGCAAGTATGGAAGCTTGTTTCCGCCAATGAAAAAAAGTCATCATTAACTCAAAATTTTGAACTAATACGTCAAAATCTCTAGTTATTTTCTTGAAATTTTGATTCAGCTCAGCAGTTACATGACATACCTTTAAAGAGCTTCCTGACTGCCAGAACTAACTCGAAATTTCTAGTTATTTTCTCGAAATTTTGTCTTATAAACTCAAAATTTTGAGATACATAACTGAAAATTTCAAGTTACAGATGGCAAAAAAATTTCAGCGGCAGAAACAAGCTTTCATACAAAAGCAATATTTTTGCAAGTCTTTTTTGTCCAGTAAACAACAGGTGAGGTGAAATAAGAAAGGGACAAGCTTTTCTGGCCCTTGAATGTTGCATGTGAGAAGGAAACCATGTTGAAGTTTTAGGTAATCTGATACTGTGCATTTATGACAGTATAAGACTCTAGCATAGAGTTAAACTTTGAAGTAATATGGTTTGCCTCCCAAGTCTAATTAACCTTCCATGTAGTTCAGAGCTGAAAGTGATTAAAAAGGAAATCACAAAGTACTACTCCTACAGTACAAATAGTCTTTGTTGTTGTTGTTTTCTTTATTTAACCCTAAAAAAATGAACAGAGAATTTTAAGTTCAAGTTAACTTTTGTGTTCTTATATCTTCCAGCTCCATCTAGTAGCCTATTTTCATTCTTTCTCCTAAAGAATCTGCTGTTCCAATTCTTCATTGCACCCCGCGAACATTTACATCTCAGCTAGCCTAACATGGTCACGGTATATTCAATTCTCTGTCTTGGTTTCAAGCCAGGTTGTGTGGCTTTTGAAAAAGAGGCACATGACCGATTTAGATGAGGTTATGCTCTTTTTGGAGCAAGACAAAGAAAAGTGCCACAATTTCCAATCTAGTGGAAGTACATGAAATAGAAATAAAAAATGAGGCCTTGTGAAAAAAAAGAAAGAGAGAGCAAACAAAATGGCCTTGTGTCAGTATGGGATTTTTAAAGTTCCAGTTTCTTTATCAAAGAAAATTATGTTTGTGTCTCAAGGGAGGTGCTTGAAATGCATAAATTAAGAATAAATGATCAAAAGGGGATAAATGGGCAGCTGTAACATGATTGGGCTGCTAATCAAAGCAAGCCTTTTCCACTGTCCATCAATGAAAGAAAGGCACCAAAGCCTTGAGAAGCTTTTGCAAAGTAACCCTTCCTTTGAGTTTGAAAAGAGGTAGGAGGACAAGAACAGGGCTTTCAACTAACTGAAACTACCCCCACATATAAACACAGGCATTACATTTTTTCAAAGCAAGTGTGGGAAAATTTGAACCACAAATACAATTTGAAGATGTAATCACTTCAATCAATAAACTAATCAATATGATTTTAATTTATTATGTGAATGCGAACAATCAGCCTTTGACTTCTTTGAAAACAAGTTGCAGATTTTAGGGGGAAAAAAAAGCCCAAACTCGTTCCACCATACATCCACAAACAAACAGACACATACAGATTTCCGCTTCCAGTTTTAGAGCCTTATGGTCACTGAGTTGGAATAAGAAAGGGGAT
The DNA here is from genome assembly GCA_015107715.1 of Tylochromis polylepis. Lineage (NCBI taxonomy): Eukaryota > Metazoa > Chordata > Actinopteri > Cichliformes > Cichlidae > Tylochromis > Tylochromis polylepis. Next base: position 12,423 of record VVHJ01001499.1, read on the forward strand.
GAGTGCATGTATGTGTTTGTGTACAGACGTGTGTGTTGATGTGTACGCATGTGTGTGCCTGTGTGCATGTGCTTGACAGCCGATCTTTAGCCCCATTAAACTATCACCTTTCAAGGCTATGGACTAATATGGCCTCCCTCTAGCAGATGTTTTCACAGTCATTAACGTTTTAGCATCCAACCATGCTAACAAGCTAACAAGATGTTACAAATAGCATTGTGTCTTCCAGTGTTTTTTCCCGTTTAGCTTAGATCTTTTTTTTTTACATACCATGTTTCTAACTATCAAATGACAAATGACTTTATTATTTCAAAGTTATTACAATATTGTTAGTATAGATTTGTGGTTCTCTGCGTATCATTATAACTTCAGAATTTTATCAGCTGTGATTCAGTAGCATCATTTTTTTATTAACTTAACTATTAACTGTTGTTTTAGTGTTATGCTAGAACTAATAATATTATATTACTATTGCAGTGTGTTTTGTTTCCCATGTACACATACATACATTTTCATTATGCTACTTTATCCAAACACAATGAACAAACTACATAATGTCTATTTGGATTTTTTTTTTAAAATTGTGGATTATTTTTATGTTTGGAAGTTTCTAATGAGATGTTCAGATAAAAGGACTAGATGTTACAATCCCTGATAATGCATTGCTTCAAATGGATAACAAATGGCTTCAAATGGCTACCATGAGGAAAGGCAGCCTGAGATCTCCACCAGCAGGACACCTCGCCAGCCGCGTACCCCAGCCTCGCAGGGTGCCTTGGCCCACAAATCACTCTACCAAAATTTTCCTTAGTTAAGCTTAGGGATTAAAGCTGTGATCTAAAGTATAATATTCAGTATTAAAATTTGACACATCATCAGTAGTGCACCTTGGATTCATTGGGTGTTTCGGCCATTATCACTAGACACCCTCATCCAAGGAAGGCCCTGCCAGGGTTGATCAGGCCCCGGAGTGTGTCACTGCTTTACGCTAAATTGTTTCTCTTCTACTTCCTTCTATCAAAAAGATAGATGACCTTTT
>VVHJ01001502.1:0-16645 GCA_015107715.1 Tylochromis polylepis
TGTTAAATAGCTTGAGCTGTCTACAGAATCTGGGAGGGGGGGGTGGGGTCCATGTCGCACAACCCAAATAGAAACAGCATCTCTTCATTGCGTTGTAGTTCAACAAAAGTTTAAAAGAAATAAGCCTTCTTAATCACTGCCAGTGCTGCTTTTGTCAACTGATACACAAAATCCTAAAATAAACCTATTAAAAACAAGAGCTGCCAGTGTTTGGCCCAGTTTGGCCTCCGAAAGGAATAGTCTCATTCTATGCAATTCCAATTTATGCTTAAATCTTTAATCATCGGTGTGGTTATCAGCTTTCCCTATTGTTTTCTAGAGCAGTAGTCTCAGGATCCACTGATCCATTGTTCGCTCCATATGATGTCATCTGTTCTGTTATTTTGTACCAGGGGGGGTACAAACTACCTGTAAAAACATGCCACTTTTGCACCATGCAGACTCAGTCCCAACTGTGACTGCTAGAATAAGTAAATGTTAACATGAACTTAACTTTTACTGAGATTTGGCTTCAAACTAATAAGCAACATTTCAAAGAAGTCACTTTTATGACTGCAATCTGCCAAAAAGTCAACTGTAAACTGCAGCAGTTTTCAGCCCCACAATTCAACATGAATCAACATCTAAAAATAGTAAGCTAATGTGTGTTAGAAGTGTGATACTTTCAGTTTGTATCTGTAAATGTGTTTTGTCTAATACTAGTTTTATAAAAAGCACACTCACCAGCCACAGTTTCACCAGTTCCAGCGTCGGTAGCAGCAGCTCGATCCAAACCTGTCTGCGTGTAAAGACGCCGCTTTCATCTCAACACAAAAGGCTCTCAGAGTGCATATATGTTTAGTCGAAACAAACCTTGAGGTTTGTATACACTACTTAGGCTGTTCATTGTAAAAAACCAAGAAAAGGCGGTTATAATATAAAAGCCTGATCTGTCTCAATGTGAAGGCCTTCTGGGCCTAAGTATCACTTTAGAGTAATGACACATGAAATGTATGTAGCTGTATTACAAGACTAAATAATATCTAGTCAAAACTTGTGTGCGCGCGCGTACGGGACACCAGGTACCTTTAATAGTGTTTTGGCAATCAGATGCAAAGGTACTCCAAGTGAAGTCTACTTACAAGTGCATTTTATGAGCAGGGATCCAAACTGCCAGTAACTTTTGAGTATTTAAAAAAACAGTTAAAGCAAAGAAAAAGCAGACATAGTTAGGAAAGCAGAATTATCCGTAGCAATAAACCTCCTTGACTGAGCAGATACAGAGCCAATGTATCATTTCTTTTAAAGTTTCCCACTGCCCCATTTCCCCATCCTCTCTTTTAAACGCACTCTCCTTTTGTTCATTCTTTTGCTCAATTTCTCCCAGTCTAAACTCTCTCGCTCCCCTCTCCATTCACAGTCTCTCCTCTCCTCACCTCTCATGCTAATGAGCCATTGATGTGGTCTCTATGGTGATGTACTTTTCATTCCATTGGAGAGGAAAGGGCCGATGAACTAGAGGATTAGGGCAAACTAAGCAACCGGTCAGCGTCCGAATGCATGTGCTAGCACAAGGTCGTGTAGGAGAAATTACAGGTGTTTCCATTTAAAGCTGCGCATACAAGAAACACCTTTCATTTCCACTTACGTTTATCTAAATACAAATCTTCACATGCTTCAAATATGAAGCGTTATATCCCTTTGACTCATTTTCTATAAATACTGGCCATTTTAAACAATCAATAGCACACAATGCTTTGTTGATCATCTTAAACACCAGCAAATATAGCTCCAGTGGTTACACTGGTCAGAGGTAGCGTTATGCTGAAACTCCAGAGCATTTATTTGACTTGCTGGCCTGACAACAGGTACTACTTCCAAACTGCTTGCTCTTTAGGTATGAATTTAATAAAATTCTATTACTAACTCAGGACACAACAAAAATAATTATACTATTACCATCTATCCCAAAAGAGGAAGGGGTCTGGGGCACACTGAACACCTTAGGGTGCACGGGGTTTGCCCAACTAGTTTACATGTTTGTGGACTTTGACAGATCATTTGACCACATCCTCCTGGGGGTTAGGTGGTGGGGGTGCTTCAGTAGGTATTGGGTATCAGGCCTGTTGCTAGGGCAATTTGGTACCTATACAGCCAGAGGGATAGCATGGGGCAATCAAGTGTCCAGCACATTTTTCTCTGACTGCCCACTTGTGCCAGTGAATCAGTTTTACTAGGCCTTTGTACATTTTACTTTGAAATACATCTGGTAGAGTACACCCCAAGGAGCCCTCCTCTCAGCCTATAGCAAGTTTAAGGATTGCAGCAAACTAAGCTGTATTGTAGCAAACTGGTGGATGCGAGCAGGCAGAGACCAGGCTTTTTACTAGTAAAAAGTGTGTGTGTGTGTGTGTGTGTGTGTGTGTGTGTGTGTGTGTGTGTGTGTGTGTGTGTGTGTGTGTGTGTGTGTGTGTGTGTGTGTGTGTGTGTGTTTGTACACCGTTGAGACATCTGAGTATGAGATGGATTGAAGCAGTGATGTGGAGGCAACAGGATAGTGAGGGTAGAGAGGACAGCTACCGTGAAACGTCTCCCTGTGCCTGTATTAGTCAAAGCAATTCCATCTATCATCCCCCTCTCCACTCCTCACCCCCTTGACTCAATTGTCATTCTGCCCTGAAGAGTGTGATGGATAGACTCCACTTGATGTTTATTCCAACGCCATGAAAAAAAACAGCCCTGGTTCAACACTTTGAACAAATGCTGCGATTGTTTGATTTAACCTTATTGAAGTACCCAGAAAAATCTATTTAAAAAGTCAATATAAATGTATAACTGTGCTTTACAAGCAAACTGCCTGAATGGAGCATGTGGACTTCACTCTCTGTCCCTATAGAATGATGGAATAAATATTATCGGCTAGGATGCTGGACAAAAAATATCTTTTACATTTCAAGAGTTTCAAGTCTTGGTTAAAAGCCTTACATCCTAATTGACTTATTCCAAAGTTTCTCAAAGTATTGCACATGTTCTGTATCAAATTGTCCACTTTTATGCACAAACTGTTTAAATAAAATTATTATTATTTTTTCTAAGAAAACCTAATAGAGGATTTTACATATGAAAAGTAAAACTAATATAGTAGCACTCTTTAACCTGCAGTGTTTCTGATGGCCAGCAGGGGACAACTCTTCTGACGGCAAGAAAAAAACAAAAAACCAAAAACAACAAAAACCAAATATTTGATTATATAAAAGTCTATGGGAACACCCCCTTAGCTCCTATGATACAATGACTTCAGTACACACTTTTATGATGAGAATCATGGTCTCATCCCAAACTTTAATAGTACACAATGTTCATTTTGTAAATGAATCCCATTAGAGTCAAAAAGGACCACAAAAAAAGGACATGCTTTTAGGGCATGGCTACCTTAACAATGGCACATAAGTACACATAAATACCACATAAATGACAATGGCTCCCTCGTCATGTCTGATTTGAAAATGCTCAGCTGGAGGCTTCGAAAACATGACTTCACAAACCAATTGGTGATGCCAAGGTGGCTAGGTTCATCTTTTCTAGTCTTCTCATAGACTGGTTCACAAAAATGAGGTACAGATGAGTATTATATGCCATCAAAAAGATAATAAACACTGGGCAAAAATTAACTCTAACTGAGAAAAGACAACCAATTTCCACACAAACGCTGACATTGTGTAAAATGTAAATCAAATAACAACGCAATGATTTAGACATTTAAAAATATTTTCGTTATAATGGAACATAAAAAACATCAAATCTGAACTGAATTTGATGGCAGCAAAAGGTAAGGGGGACTAAAAAAAACAACTGGAGGAATATTTTGCAGTTAACAGTTAATCAATAACATGATTGAATATAAAAAGAGGATCTTAGAGGAAGTTAATATGGGCTGAGATTCTGCAAACATCAGTATTGGATGTCTGTCATCTTTGGGCTTTCAGACAGTACGACATTAAAAATTGGCACAATTCTGTCAAGAAAGGACCATGTGATTTGTCATCAGCACAAAAGCCTGCATCTCTCATGGTATGGGGGTGCATCAGCACCTATGGAATTGACAGATTGCACATCTGGAAAGGCACCATCACAGCTGAAAGGAATATGCAGGCTTTGGAGCAACATATGCTCCCATCCAAGATATTTCCATGTGAGGGAAGGCCTTGCATATTTCAGTCACACAATTCTAAACTGCATACTGCATTTATTATAAAAGCATAGCTTTTAGTATAAGTCTGGGTCCTGAATTGGCCTGCCTGTAGTCCAGATCTTTCACCAAGTGAAAACATTTGACACATCATAAAACCAAATGTACAACAAAGAAGACCTAGGATTGACCCAGGAACGCTGAAAAGCTAGAATCCTATATCAGACAAGAATGGGACAACATTTCTCTCCCAAAAGTCCAGCAACTGGTCCCCTCGGTTACCAGACATTTATGGACTGTTGTTAAAAGAACAGGGGATGCTACACAGTGGTAAACATGTCCCTGTCCTTTTTTTTTTTTTTTTTAGATTTGTTGTTGCCATCAAATTCAAAATTACCTTATGTTTTCTTTGTTGGAACTGGAGGGGGAAATGGTTACACTTTTCCCCCTTGTCTGCACAAAGTAAATTCTTTGCTTTGTTTATTTTTACATACTCTATAGTATACTTGAATACCCCTCCTTACAGCCGTGCACATATTACTATTTATATGGTAGCTCTTGTTCTTGAACCATGCTCAAACCAGTGTAAATTTAAGTACCGAAAAAAACTAATTCAGTATCAGTGTAGATATCCGTTATCCTTACAATAAATATCCAAGGCCCTCCTGACAGTCAGTCAATAACATCCTGCACATAATCACATATCATTCATCTGTACTCATGAGCAGATGGGATGGTGCTGCTGACATGTTGATGATATCTTCCAATCAATCATTTTTAGAACTGTAGTGATAACTGCTCATATAATGTCACATGGGAGGAGATTAAAGGTGAGCAATGACCTTCTCTGGATTACATACAGACTAAGTAATTTTTTGCGACTGGAGGACACACCTCACTGCATCTCAAAATATTCCTTCACTGTCTCTCCCCCTGGCCAGAGATCAAAGGAGAAGATATTACTTTGCTGCTGCTGGCATTTATCGGCCTCCTTTGACTGAAGTCCCATATGCCTGTTGTCTCTCCTTGCAGCCCAATTTCTGTTTCATTTTGTTGGTTGACAAATTTCATCAGCTTAGACAAGACAACAGTGGATAAGCTGCAAAGTTGTCCATTTAAACCATTCAGGTAGAAATGTTCGCACTCTCTTTGCTAGCTCCACAAAATAGAAGAAAATTGCAAGTTGTCTAGACAGACAGAGACCTTGGAGGGAAATTTGTCCTCCAGATCGTGACACTGGTTGAGCTGTTGTTAAACACTGCCCCCATGTGGTGAAATGTGTCAAAAGTGCAACTGATTATCCACTGAAACTCCTTATTCAGTGGCTAATCAGGATGAATAAACCATATGACAGCAGACCCTTCTGTATTAGTACATATATTATATATGTAGAAACTTGTTATTTTCTGAGACTTCAAGCCTATTTATGCATGCACAGTGCCATAAAATGGAAATATTTTGTAAGACTTTGGCCTCATTTTATTCACGCAATTACCTTGGACTAAATCTGACATATTTGGTATCTTGGAAATTTTATGACTTCCACTACACTTTATGGATCTGTGGACTTGTGGTGTGTAGCTGTAAAGCATTAGTTTGCGGTGACTGATATACTGGCAGGTCATAGAAATTTTCAGCATATTTGCAGAGCTGTGTATATTTACTGCATGAACAATCATTCTTACACAAGCGTTTTCACTCAGATACCTTTTAAAGTGCGTCATACTCTCTCCAGCTGACGGTCACAATCATTTCTAGCCAGATTTGTTTGGCTGTTAAAAGTTTCACATTGACAAGAGACTTGGCTTCGCTAGCTGCTTTTCAGATCTCTGTTGAAATTGAGCCACACGGTCAGCCACAAGAAAGGCCAGGTCTTTGTCATGTTTTCAGCAAAGAACATGAGAAATGTTAAAGAGCTGTTTAAAGAAGGTTGAAGGACAGATGTGTCTTTGTTTTCCATGAGTCAGGCAAGTGTCCACCAATCAAATGGTTTTTTTCCCCTCTGTTTCCAGGAAAGTAGATGAGAGAATGAGCAAAGAGAAAGCACATGTGTATCCTGCTAAATTTCCTTCAACAAGACATGGGCTGAATTTGTGGGGGGAATGCCCAGGTTTGTTGGATAGAATTTGGCTCGTGAACAATGTGAGGGTTGATTCTGCTGGAATTCATGTATGTCCGGATCAGCTCTTGAAGGGAAAACAGTAATATTAGGTATCGCATTTGATGTCTGCACTGTACCTCAAAGCAAGATTGCACCATATTTCAAGGATTCAAAAAGCTACTTATTCGCTAAAGGAACAATGAGTGAACAGGAGTTACCTGGTAGTTATAGTCATCTGTAGTTCCCTAACAAATGTTAATAAATAGACTTAATGATAGATAAAGAAAGGGTTATACGTACTTTATGACTATCAATATATACATTTAACTTTTGCTTTCTCCAACATCTGTTTCTACCAAACTCTTATCTAAACACAGGGAGGTGCACAATAGCAGCTACTCATTCCTTATTAATTACTTTCAGTTTCATTCTTTTCATGTTGCTTTAAGTACTTAGCACTTATGCAGAATTCCTAAATACTTTGGCACTATTAAATATTTTTATTTCCGCTCTCTTCACTCAACAAGCACCAAGGAGCTGCTGAGAATTATTCAATATGATGCTTCACGTTTTGAACTAAAAATAGCAACTGATGAATAATTTATCAGTACTGATGGTTTGGATCAGTAACAATTCTTGAAAAACATGGAAAGTTAGATCACTTTTATGGACAATTGAGTATTAACGACAACCTAATGATTCACTATCTCCCAGAATACAATTCTCTACTATATAGAACTAGATCCGGAGTTATTTGAGAAGTACTGCAGAACAACTCATTAATCATCAGCTCCTTTTGTTCCTGTACTGGAACATAAGCTTCTTTTGTATGCAGTTTATGATAATATAATAATTGATTATTATATAATTTTAAAATATGATTTCAAGTCAGTGAAATTCTTACTTCCATTTTCTGTTACCACTACAGTGCATGTGTAAAGAATGAAATAATGCCTTTTGATATTGAGGAATATCTTATAGCAGCACTTACACTGATTGTGAGTGGGTCCTTGTAACTAAGAGCAAGTCAAAATCCAGATCACTTATTCTAACACTAGAGGGCTCACTGAACAACAAGGGAGAGGAGAGGTCAAGAAATGCTTTGTCCATGACGAAACACATAAATAACCCATTTTAATTTAAACCAGATGGACTGTAAATCTGTAAAATTGCCACAATAACTACACATGATTTTAATTAAATTGTTACTGTTTGTTTGGATCAGTCCCAAAGGACTGAGCTTGAATTATTTCTGCAAAGTTCTTAAAGAATACCATACTACTGTGGCTCTTGTTTCTGATATGAATATGCGAGTATAGAAGATCATTCTATGAATTTATGACTGTGCATGAATGTGCTACTGCTGCATATTTTTTCTAAATGACGTACAGTTTTTGGTTCTGAAATGTAATATAACATTTATTTTTGGACGCTTCAATTCCTAACCTTGACACGACTATTTGTGCGCGCGCACTGCAAACAATGGACTAGTCTAACCCTTCTTTCATCTCATGTTCACAGACTGACAGGTGAGCTTTTAATGGAGCATTTGATGTAATATTAATATAAATGTTTCGAAACAAAAATCTAGTTTCATCTCTTTAGAGACTGACTAAAATCAAATTGCTGAGTATAGCGTCACATTTTTGTCAGTAAAGCTGATTAAATCAAACCTGTGCCTGAGCCTTTTTGTTGATTACATTTCTTCATCCCCTCGAGCATTACTCCCACCAACGTCAAAGCCCTGAATACCTGCAGTTCTTCTTTCCAGCAGCTGATTTTACTAACATTTATTCAGCCACAGAGGAATGCATAATCACTGAAATCAGCTCTGGTGGTGATTGGATGGAATGAAAACCTGTCGACTCTCCAGTCTCCACAGCAAATGGTGATGAACAATTGCACTTTGTTGATCTATGCTCCTATTTCCTGCCGTTTTTCTTTTATGTGATGTTTTTTCCTTTGTGAATCACATTTGATTACTTTTTGTGTGAAATGTGCTGTATGAAAAAGCTATTAATACATTCAGGCATACAGATGAGGAAATACTTCTGTGTTGATGTTAGGAGTATTTGGGACTTTTAACTGGACTTCACATTGTTTGGCTAAAAAACAAACAAGCAAAAAAACTATGGCAGCCATCCTAAACTAAATACTGAGAGCTTAAAGGAGAAGCGATATAATGTAACTCTTTATCTCTATCACTAGATGGAGCTCAGGATCTTTTATTTTTAAAGCTTTCCAGAGCACAAGAATTTCCATATTATTCAACAGTACCAATATTAAGTACAAACTATTAATTTATTAACAGTAAACTGAGGTACATTGTTTGGGAAAAAAAGTCTTTGACTCCATACTATCTCATTATAATAAAAAATTTCATATAAAATGAGAAACAGTGTAGCCATATATACGGAACGCAGTGGAATATATGATTTATATTACCATGTAGGTCAGACATTCCAAGCTCCTCTGAGTCATGTCTTCATGCTTTGCTCCCTTTGCATGCTGGAGGCAGACATGAAGCTCAGCCTAAAACTCAGTGAGCATTTCTACAAGAGGGAAAGATATTCCCTTTGGTTCTGCCCGACACGATGTGGCATCTGTGGGTTGTGTAACTCAAGTGGAAGGGAATTAAAAAGAAAAGCGGTTCAGCAGTCACCCAGAGTTCACGTGTCTCTCTGTGTTGCAGTGAATTTACACTTTGATGTTGGCGGTCTGCAGCCACGCAAATGTCACTACATGATTTAACTGTGGCGACTAATTGTCTTTTTACACTTGGATATATATATTATTAAGTAAATAAAATCAGTGTATTTGCAGTCAAATTTTGCTTCACTTGCAGCGCAAGATGGAAAACCTGGCACATTTCCCTCGTTTTTGATTGTATGCCTTGCCAGCTTCATACCGTTAATACTGATAACAAAGCTGTTGCTTGTCCTTGGAAAATGGCTTCCGTTTAAATGTTGCTTAAAGTTTCCTGCCAAGCCATAGCAGTTTGCAACATGGATCAAACGGGGTTTTTATTTATAACCAAGGTCCTTGCGAGGTTCACATTAACCTCTCAGTCTTATTTACTGTACCTGCTGGGCTGTATTAAGCAGAGTCCAGTTAGAGCTGGATGTAATTTGCCAAAGCCCAAGCCCAGATGTCCAGATTTCTTGGACACATTAATTCATCAATCCAGACAAAGGGTCAAAGCAGTCTGTGCCGCATTAGCCACTGTCTCGTAACTCTCTTAAAACCTGGCTCCTGGGGTCAAACTTTTGAGCTTCTTGCCAATTAAGGGCAGTTGTATGGTAAGCAGATCCATTCCTCCTTTGCCCGGCGGAATCACTATGTCTTATTTCATTCTAATTCCACTTTCCATCATATTTCTGGAGCAGGACATGATGGAAATGGCTTGTGACAGTTCTGACCCATTTGGAGGTCTTTCGACACAACATGAACGGGTGAACTCTTCCTCCCTCACTCACACTGGCCTTAATGTCCTTGGTGGCCACATACAGTTTTTCATCTTACAGCCAACATTATGGAAAATCTGCAGTGATTTCCTGCTTCCAAATCTGTCTGCCTAATAGGGACATTTTCTGCAATACGAAAACACTGGACAGCAGCTCGCATGAATTTTCAGAAAACATACCTGCTTTAGACTATGCATGTGCCAGTTTTTAATGTTTTTACGCTATGCCTACTTCTTCATAATCTTTCATGCATCTTTAGTTACTTTCTTTGTTTCTTTTGACATCTGGACCAAGATCGTATTTAAGAACTTTCCCAGCTGGTGGCTAGATGTTTTCATATAAAGTGAAAACCCAATCAAAGTTATATAGTTACTCTTTTCTGGTTTGTTTGGCTCAGACTTTAGTCCAGATGTTCAGCAGCTTTTTTTTTTTTTTTATGTGAACCTATTGAACTGATTTTAACTGACTAACTGGTTCACCATCACTTACTGCTATTTAATTTCAAACAGAACTTTGATGATGTTGCATAAGTATTTTGAAAAGGTTATTCCAGCTCAGTGTGATGGCGATTGGCTTGTAAGGATTGTGTAGTGTAGTTCTTCATATGTGGATGAGTGGAAAATAGCTTAAAAATTTTCCCAATCCCACTGCAGTGCCACTGGATACATTTTAAAATGCTATATTAAATTTAAAAATAAAGAAAAGAAAAGAAATAGCTATAATTGCACAAAAATTGATCAATGAATAATTAACATTTTAAAATATAATTAATTAAAAGGCATGCTCGAATGCTCAAATGGCAGAAAATAGGTAAAAATGTAAAAATGATAAAAATTCAACACAAACAGATCTGCTCCTTAGCTATGTTTACATGAAGCCAAATATTGTTTCACACTAGTTTTATTCTATTTAGGCTTTTAAACCATTCTACAAACACCGTGATCAGATATAACAAACACAGACAAGTTTCAGACCCTTACATTAATCTTTACCTCACCTAATCAGAAGAGAAACTGTACTGTATTAATAACTTAGTCTGCTAACTTTCAGACTGTATTCATCCTATGTTGAATAAGATGAAAGAACAGGAAAAAATGCCCTCAGTCTTGACATAAATGTGTGGGAAGGCAGACCTCTCTTTCTAAAATAAGAAAAGTTTGTGTTTTATTGACATATTCAGCATTTGCACATGTGAAAACTGTTGGTCCAAAATCTTAATTCAGAATTGTTTAGGTAAGAATAAAATAAATAAATAAATAAATAAAAAGTGTGTATGTAACCACTTTATTACATAATTTAATAATACCTCTTGCTAACACTAACTTTGACATTATAATAAATATTGATACTGTGTGAATAAATGAATAATACTGTAAATAATTGTATGATTATTATTTCTGTATGCATTAGCATAGTTATGGTAACAGGCAAAATTATAAATGGATATGACTGATAATTGCCATTTAACTTTTTCAAATGTTTTAAAAAGAAATATTGCAATCTCAATTGTAATTGTTCGTTTTCTTTTAGTACACATAACTGAAGTAAAACGTTCATATTATGAGACGCCTAGCTATTGTAGAATATAGTTTCATGCTCACAAGTTATTTTTCCTGGTTGCGGATGCCTGCAAATGTTGATCATCTAAAATAAGTTTTACAAATTTCTCTTAATTTTAAAATTTAAAATTTAAAAATAACACATACTGAGAAGGCAACCCTAAAATTCCATTGTTTGGAAAAAACAAAAATCTGATTTGAACAGATATAGTGTGGAAAAATGCCATGAAAAATATAATATAATAACTGGGTGTGATTTTCAGATTCTTTTTAATGAGGCATCCACATCCCCCCTCTAGATAAACACCTGGTGCTTTGTTAGTCCGTCTGTTTTCCCGTGTGCTCTCTTTGTGTTCGTTGTACCTACCTTTGTTTCTTGGAAAGGTGTTTTGTTTTGACTATTTGAGCTAGCTTTCTGGATCCTGTTTTCGTAGATTTTTCTACATTTGAATCAGCTATTATACGCTCACTTTTTCTTCTGTAAGCCTGCCTTCTGTATATAGGTTCTCTTTTTTACACTACTGCAAATGCAATAAAGCCATTAATACAGCCCAACATCTGATTTATTTTTTATGAAAGAAAAGAAGAAGAAGAACATGAACATGGCTGGTTCGCAACACCTTTGCACCTGGAGCGTTTACTCCAGGTGCAAAGGAGGGCACTGGACGTAGTGTCGTAGCAATGAATTATGTAAAGGACAAGACCGTAGGCACTGCTACAAATCCCCCTTACCCCTATTCAACCATAATTCAGTCTACAACAAAAAAACATAGCTTAAGTACCTGAAACAGTCCTAAATTAAATGAATTTTCCAATATAAAAATGCTACTGTCACTCACATAAAAACCTGTAATCTTCTTTGCACCCTTCTTTCCCTCCACCAAGTGTACTTTATGATCTTCACCGCTCAGAGAAAAACCCTATCAATTTATTCCAGTGCTGGACTGTGCTGGGCCCAGAGTCATCAAGGTATAACCAAGTGGGAGAAATTATGGGTGGTCAAGGGTAGCAGTTGAAAAGGGTTGGGTGTACCCCCCTCCATTGAACTCCTGAACCTCGCCTCTACTCCTCATGGGGTAAACCATTTAACACACACGCCATTCTCCAGCGGGTCAGGTCGAGGTCTCCAGCCTTTCACGCGTCGGCTGCTAATGAGGTTTCAAAAATCTCAGAGCAAGGTGAAAGGACTCTGACCTACACTCAAGAAACGGAGCTGTGGAGAGATGGCAGCGTTGTTGGTCAAATCACTTCTGACATAAAACCACAGAACAATGTGCAGTAGGAAGGCTTTGGGCATACACTGAGAGAAGTGATGCTAACTTAAATGTTTAATTTGACCTAAAATAATTATCTCTGGATTTGCAGCTGCTTTTGAGAGTAAGTCCATTTTGATGTGTATGTAATGCGACATTCATGAACATGAAAGCATTTACTAAATCTTTAGCCATGCTTTTAGCATTGGTGAAGTTACTGCAGAAGATTTAATTTTTAAACTGTAGGAATTTGAATTATTTCCTGAGGGACTTTTTTTCTCCTTTCTTTTTAGGAAAGCTCATTGTGAGCTCAAATAAATCCCATCAGTGTAGGACTTGTACCGCTGAAGGTTAAATAACTCTTCTCTTACAGTTTACTTATTCCATAAAACACCCAGTCAGGCATTTTAAATGTTAGAATTCTCAACATAAATACAGCACTCTATTGAGCAAAGACAGAAAGCAATAACTAAGGAGAAGTTTAGCGATGGTTTCAATCTGGCTTGTAAACCAAATACAGGATTTCATGAGATTTTATTTTTATGAATCAGTTTTATGCCCTTTTAGGCTGTCTGTGTAACCTAGCAAAAAATATTGCCACAAATGCAAATATTCCATGCACGAGGGGAAAATGAAGCTTATGATGATTTGAATCTTGTATTTCAAAGAAATTAAAAATACTAACAGGTGAAATATTAAAGCAAAAAAAAAAAAAAAAGAGAAAAAGATCCTTTGCACCTACAGTGAGGGCATCCTGGGGCTCTGTTGTACTCTAATGAAACTCTTTTATCCTGATGAGAGTGGTCTCTTCCAGATTGCCAGTTCCCTGAATGATCTGTGAGCATTATGTGAATCATATGCTAAAGATTTCTGTGTCATCCAATAGAAGCAGTGTGTCTGGATTAATGGTATCTCCACTAGAAGTTCCAGGAAGTTGTAAATACAATGGCTTAAGAAAGATTTCCCGACAGCATGCTGTGGCCCAATTCCTTACTAAGAAACTAATGTTAGCCATTTCTTTAATCTTTCACCCATGTACATGCCTGCTCTGTCATGTGTAGATGGGTCCACCAACTAAATGAAAATTATATTTTGCCACTCAGTACACTAAGATTTTGGTTTGGGTTTGTCAGCGCTGACTTAAAAAAAAAAAAAAAAAAATCGAGGTAAAAACAAATTCGACTAGATATTAGGTGAAGCTTTCTTACCTGCTTTTTTTCGGCCGTTTTTTCCTCAGTGCCCTAGCTTCCTTGTGGCAGTACGCATTAGGCGTTTTTAAGTCCACAACTTGCCAAGACAGAGTGTCACTCAGCTTAGCTTTCAAACCGCTTTTATTTTTTTAATTTATTTATTCATTTTTTTTCTTACATTTACTCTAAGAATATATGTTATGGAGTAATTTTTGAAAGACAAAGTAGTAGCAAACGAAATTTTAACCTAAAATACCACATTTTGCTTTTCTCAATTAATATTTAATTTTAATACAAAAACTGTATCTAATGCTAGAAAAAAAAAAAGAGTAATCCTCAGCATTTCAAGTGATTAGGTTTTGAGTGATTTTACATTCTTTTAAATTGCAAAATAAATAATAAAAAAAAAATAAATAAAAAATCCTTTTAAAAAAAAAAAAAGACTAAACCAGTAATTATTTGTCTGGCAGTGCAACAGCCAGAATCCACTCATGTTTGTGACACCACATATTTTTAGATTAACACTGTAAAATAGACATTAGAAATGCTGTTACTAATGATATTTTTAAATCAATAAATAATGGAAAAAAAATCTTATCGACATTTTCTTTTTATTACAGATTTTTTTTCTCTTTCTTTTTCTTTTTTTTTTATTGAGGAGAGTCAAGTTGGGCTTTCCATTTTTAGAAAATAAACCAATGACAATATTACAAATAATGAAATTGTTACATCATTCACAGGGTTACAGTCAATATACATTTATACAGAAATACAGGATTTCCCACATCAGTCACAGTGGTCTGAACCAGCACTGGTCTATTATATAGGCTTTAACAGACCAGAGGAGCACACAGAGATCCCCTGACTGCACTAACCAACAGCCAGAGTGGTAGTGGTGGAGTGAGGGTCTGGGGTAGGGTGAGAGAAACAGAAGGCAACACAAGTGACAGGATACCATACTGGAAGAAAAGTTTGTTCAACTGAGGGAAAGACACAGGCCTGCTCTGAGCAGCAGCCAGCATTTGTCCATCAGCAGCAGCTTTCTGAAATGTCCTAAACACTGGTAATCTGGCTGCTGCAGCATTCGCAAACTACTTGGACCTGAAAAATGTCACTCCGACAAGATACATTTGACCACCACGGCAGTAGAGGGCGCTCTGGTACTTCAGTCTGCAGCCATTAAAGAGGAGCCATTTTCTGCCACAACAGGAGCTAGTCTTCAAGGTCTGACCATACTGTAGTAAGGTGGCGTCCATATGCAGCCCAGTTGCTGGCACAGCTCGTGTTTATGCACACGATCACGTAACTGTAACACTGAGGCTTAACGGTTTTTCTTCGTCCTTCAAAAAATTGGCACACGGTGAGGACAGAGCTGAGTGGTTTTACTTTTCTTCACAGATGTAAAAGGAGAAAGTACAACATGTTTCTCTGAAAAATGCAGAGACAAAATGCGTGAAACCATCACTGGCATCACCACCACACTGCATCTACTTTACTATCCAGAGGAAAACTGTCAAACATTTTTCAACAATGGAAACTGGAGTCTGCATGTGTAGATGCCGTATTTTTGCTGTGGTAAGACTACACCTGTTGAGGTACTCATACATGCTGTTTTTTGGGGGGAGGGGGTGAATGGTAAAAAGCAACTGCTCTGAAAGAAAAAATGAGCAAGTGAATAAAATAAAGAGCACAAAGACCTTTCTGTATTTACAAGTCATCAAATTTCCAAGTGATTGAATATTCTGATATATACTACTGCACTTCTGAACTGTGAAAACCATTTACAAAAATGGAAAAGTAATTTCATTTAAATGAAATATTCAGTCTGATTTCAGAGGCAATAAAAGAATAATCACATTGAGTGAAAATTCTTTTAGAAACATGCCTGTCATAAAAACTGCACTAGCTGAATCACTAATTCATTTTCTATACATTTTTCAATAGCCTAGAAGTTGAACACAAGGGCTCATGGGTCACTGCTCTGATCTGCAACAATACTTTTTTGTGCCATGAGAATCATAAGATACATAGAGCAGACACTTCATGCTGCATTTCCAAACACTCCAAATTCAAACGAAAGGTTTAAACTATCATTATGAAATGAAAAATGAAACAAAATCAGACTTTCAGAAAAATAATTCTCTAAGCTGCAAGAAGTACATACAGTATGGACCAAAAGAAATTTGAATAATTTCAGCACTATTCCACCGTTGCAGCATGTCTGCCCACCCTGTTTTAGGTACTTCCTTGAAGCCAACGTCAAGGATAATTGCTTGATTAATAACTCACAGTCTTGGCAGCATCCAAGGACAAGCATCTGAATGAGCTTTAATGGGGCTGGAGCGAAACCTCACCAGCCTTGTGTATACTCGAGTCTAATTTCTTAAGTGTTTTTCCTGACGACAGCATATTTGCTGTACCACGAGAGCATACAGCCTCAACTAAATAAAACTGATGAGCTGTTAAGTATTGGGAAATGGAAAGGGAAGATAATCAAAGCTCAGAAGAAAAAAAAGAAGACTACATGTTGGCATCAGTGGCATTTAGGTCACAGCATCACTTCTCACTCGCTTCTCAGCTATGACTTAACAGCTCATGAGTCTCCTCCTCCAGTTTCATATGTTATGAAAAGCTTCCAGGGAAATATTTGTTCGATGTGTTGTACCGCAGATGAAAATAACCAAGCAGAACATAGGGCAGAAAAAGAATGAAAATCCCGGTATCCACTCTTGGCCTTAAATTCTCAGGACAGGCAGGGATAATAAAAGGTAGAATGATGGTGGTGCAGTAACTGAGGGTTCGCACTTTCTTTAAGAGGGGCTTTGGTGCTAAAAGTTGTCTCGGGAACGCCTGTCTACATCAGAGGATTTGGTACAAGCAAACATGGAAGCATTGTCCAGTCTGGAGGAA
>VVHJ01001507.1:0-16199 GCA_015107715.1 Tylochromis polylepis
GTGCCATACTCCTTCCATTTCTGAATGATGGCTTGAACAGTGCTCCGTGGGATGTTCAAGGCTTGGGAAATCTTTTTGTAGCCTAAGCTTGCTTTAAATTGCTCAAGAACTTTATCCCTGACCTGTCTGGTGTGTTCTTTGGACTTCATGGTGTTGTTGCTCCCAATATTCTCTTAGACAACCTCTGAGGCCGTCACAGAGCAGCTGTATTTGTACTGACATTAGATTACACACAGGTACACTCTATTTAGTCATTAGCACTCTTCAGGCAATGTCTATGGGCAACTGACTGCACTCAGACCAAAGGGGGCTGAATAATTATGCACACCCCACTTTTCAGTTATTTATTTGTAAAAAATGTTTGGAATCATGTATGATTTTCGTTCCACTTCTCACGTGTACACCACTTTGTATTGGTCTTTCACGTGGAATTCCAATAAAATTGATTCATGTTTGTGGCTGTAATGTGACAAAATGTGGAAAAGTTCAAGGGGGCTGAATACTTTTGCAAGCCACTGTAAGTGTGAAAAAAACCTGTTATGAATAAGTGTGGAATACATGTGGCCAAATGGTTGCAAAGTGAGAGAAGGTGACCTACCAGGAGGCAGAACGGCAGATATAGAGGATAGTTACAAGTGCCTGGGTATTCCACAGGCCAACTAGAACCATGATAAAGATGCACAAAGGTCAGCAACAGCCAAATACCTTCCAGAAAATAAGACAGATGCTGAGAAGGCAGCTGAATTGTTGGAATTAGATCCAAGCCATAAATACATACGTGCTTCTGGTCATCAGATGCCTAGCTGGAATAATAAATTGGCCACAGGATTAGACACATGCCACTGATGTCAAGACACAATGCACGGAGGTGTCCACCTGAAGTCCAGCACTCTTTCTATGGTTCTTTGAGCAACGGAGAGATGGAGGGTAAGGAGAAATGCAGGTCAGAGCCATAATTCAGGATGAAACAGAGCACACGTCCAAGAATGCCTTTGGCACCTGAAGACAAACAGTCATGAACAAAAGAGGAGCTAACCTGGATGACCAAGCCCATGCATGGTATGTACCATTGACAGACAGAGGAAGTGGCTGACATCAAGAAATCCTACCAGTGCCTAGAAAAGGCCTGCTTAAAGGACAGCACAGAGGATCTGATCATAGCAGCACAAGAACAAGCCCTAAGCACCAGATCCATAGAGACAGTGCAGAGGAACATCTGTGCCACATATGGACTAGAAGTCCCCAAGTCCCAATAGGAGACACCACCACAAGTGGTTAAGAACAACAGGGCTAAGGTTCTAGACAGACAAGCAGTTGCTGGCCAACCAATCACATGTAGTGGTGGTTGACAAAGTAGTGCTAGATATAGTAATCCCAGTGGAAAGCAACTACTGGAAGAAGGAGCACAAAAAATAGAGAAGTATCAGGGGGTGAAGAAACAACAGATGTGGAAGGATAAGTCAAACGTGGTCCCAGTGGTAATAGGAGCATTATGAGCTGGAACCCCAAAACTGGAAGAATGGTTTAAGCAGGGTCTCTGTCTACAAGAATGCAGTCCTAGAAACAGGACCCTCAAATCCAAGGCTCTCTGGTTAGAGGACCTGAGCTTGAGAAACACACCATCCCTGAGGGGATGAGAGTGAGATTATCTAGAAAATAAAAATTATGTTTCTGTCAATTAGACACAGTTACATAATGGGAAATAATTTCACTCATTTTCAGTAACTTCAACAGTTAAACCTTCTGTACAGATTGGCAGTTAATCAGTAAAATAATAAACACACTAACGTTTAAACGTCACACCAACAACTGTCATCAAACTTCAGAATTACGATACTTTTTGTAAGTCTTTGAAAGCAACCGAATGACGTCGACTGTTTTGGGTTTGATGGCGGGATATACAGGTTGCGATTGATTCTAGCTATCAACGGACTCGTGCTAATTCTGCCTTTAACAGCTTTAGCTTGACTCTCTGGTTTGGTTCAGGTCAGTGACTAATTAAAAAGTGACAGTCTATACTGTCCAATTCAAGCTAGGAAGCAGTCAACCTGCTTTGAGAGCGGAAACTTGGGCGTAAAAGTCTTATGGAGAAATCACTGGTAAACGATAACCCGTTGCTTTTACCTCTCAACAAGCAGCAGACAGTCTACGATGGATTTATCACGGTTCAGGTAGGAATGCGTTTGTGTGCTGTTTTTCGTTGAGCGTATGTCAGTGTCATGTTGGAAAAACGATTAATTTAAAGATTTTTCGCTTTGGATGCAAATACTTGTCTGGAAACCATACATTTAGACATCTAACTGATTTATATAAACTTCTGGTAAATTCGGCCTGTTTTTTTAAGCAGCTTACATTAGTGTCGGTAGCAGAACCATA
Source organism: Tylochromis polylepis (assembly GCA_015107715.1). NCBI lineage: Eukaryota > Metazoa > Chordata > Actinopteri > Cichliformes > Cichlidae > Tylochromis > Tylochromis polylepis. Next base: position 2,377 of record VVHJ01001507.1, read on the forward strand.
ATTGTATTAGCGCATGAAACGACTCCATAAAGCTGGTATATAATTTTGAAAGCTGTTACTTACTACGAGTGTCATGCCGTATTAAAGTGATGAAAAAATTTGAAAACGTGGTCTAAAGTAAATTTCCATTATTTATGTGTCTCTTGAAACACCCAAAGAAACTTAAAATTATCCAGTTCCTTAACGTAGGCTGGTTGGTCACGTGTTCGTCATTCGCACGTTAGTTTCAGAAGTTACTGACCTCTGCACCGCACTGATCGCAGTATACTGATAATGCTTTGTCTTGTCTGTTTTTTCCCCAGGAAAGAGACTTCAGGATGAGAATAGTACTCCCACCAGATCGACAGCTCAAGGAGGCCAAGTACAAGCATCTCCTTGCATTCTCTTTACAAATGATTTAAATGTGATACGTGATAAGGTCTAATAAGGGAGTTGTAACAAAGTGCCGCTATAATGTAGTAGTTAACATATTTGCTTAGTAAACTAAAAGTTGATTCCAGCCAAAGGCTCAAATAACCTTTGGGGTTGCATCAGGAAGGGCACGCTGGGGTAAAACTGTGCCAAACAGAAATATCTTGAAATCATATCATTTTCATGGGAATGAATTATAAAAAAGCTAATGATTTTAAATCTTTTATGAGACATAAAGGGTCTAATTCCAAAAGTGTGCTTTTACATCAGTGCTTTAAAAGAATAAAAAGAAAATAAGACTTATATGAAATAGCTTAAATTGTCCATATGTAGTTATGACTAACATCATCAAGCAAAGGCTCTTTTCAGGCAGAATCAACTTCGTTATAAGGAAGTAACGGTATTCTAGTTTTTAAAATCCACATTTTTATATCTTAATTTGTGAGCGCTAACTTAACAGTATTGTTTAGTAACAACATTAAAGTGTGTTGCTTGGTTCCCAAGACATTTGCTCAGTTTTCTGCTGATTCCACTCACACCAAAACTGAATTTCTGTTGCTGCTATTTCTCCTGATCCTCGCCCGTCCCTGCTCAATTTTACGCCCCACAGGCTATTAATTATAAGACTGTGGTCTGTCTTGTGTATTCCATTCAGTTTTATTGATATAGCACCAATTCACAACAACAGCCACCTCTAGGCACTTTATATTATAGACCTTAAAATAATAAAAAGAAAACCCAACAATCAGACGGTACTCTATGAGCAAGCACTTGGTGACAGTGGGAAGAAAGAACTCCTTTTAAAAGTAAGAAGCCTCCAACAGTACCAGGCTCAGGGAGGGGCAGCTGATATAGAGAGTCTCTTGAACCAAAACTGGGAGCCTTGTTCCACAGGAGTGAGGCCTTATATAGCACAGTAGCTCTGAGACCTGATAGCCCTGCCTCCCATTCTACTTTTAGCCACCAGTAAGCCTGCAGTGTGAGAGTGAAGTTCTTTGTTGATATAATATGATACTATACGGTCTTTAAGATATGACGGAGCCTGATTATTCTGGACTTTATATGCAAGGAGATGGATTTTAAATTCAGTGCTGGATTTAACAGGGAGCCAATGGAGGTTTAGGGGAAATCGGATCTCTGCCTCTTGTACATTTGCTGTATGTACTGGTTTTTCAGGATCACTCTTAAACAGGATGGTTCTAATTTTTGTGATATTTCACATTTGTAATCACCCGTATGATTGCATCTCACCCCATCCTGAGGATCTTAAGGATTCACTAGATTTATAAATGTTCTCTGTTCTTGTTCTAGACACCCTCTCTACTTTCAAGATTAGGCTTAAACCTTTCCTTTTTGATAAAGCTTATAGTTACTGCTGGATCAGGTGGCCTTGAACCCTCCCTTAGTTATGCTGCAATAGGTGTAGGCTGCTGGGGGCCTCCCATCAGTGCGTCTTCATCACTTACCTGTTTTTCACTTTCTATGTTTTTGTACACCACTATGCAATCACTCGTTAGTTATTATCAGTCTCTGGCTGTCCTCCACAGTGTATCTTTGTCCTGCCCCCCCCCTCAACTGATTGCTGCAGATGGCCAAGTGCTGGTTCATAGGGGTTGTCAGACTGGTCTTTGCCTTAGATTGTAAAGCACCTTGAGACGACTGTTGTTGTGATTTGGCGCTATATAAATATAATTGATTTGAATTCAGTTATCATAAGTGTAACTAGAGCTTTCCAACAAGTTTTACAGTGAACAAAACAAGCATGAGCGAGAAACCGTCTCCATTGTCTGAACTTGTTATTTTTTTCAACTCATGTGAGCACAGTTTAAAAAAAACAAATGAAACAAAATTACTGGGAAAGTCCCCCCCCGCAACAAAAATGCTGTTTTTGTAGCTGGAGTGAGAAAAAGAGGCAGTTATAATGCAGGCTTTTTCTGGTTTATATTTTTTTTTAAAAGGCACCACCACCTAAAAAGCATTTTGATCTTTAATCAAGGTTAAATACTTCTTTGTTTCTGAAATGGCCAGCACTAACAGGAAAATGTATGGATTACTTTTAGGTGAGGTAACTCAGCCAATCACTGATACGTGTGTACGCACCATCAAAAGCGCATTTTGAGCCAGAAAAGATGCTCTTGAAACTTGTACCTAGCCACAGAAGATGTGCTCAATAACCCATTCACAACTTTGTCCTTACAGGCTGCACTGCTGCTGGCAGTTGAAGCACCTGTTGCGTGGATATGAGCACATAGTGAAGCAGGTAAATGTGCTGCATGTTGGTATTTAGTGATATGTTGTCTCTGTCTATGAGAGCACGCTGTTTTGTGCTGTGCGCTTTGTATTTGGCTCCTTTGTGTCGCTCCTGCTCCCTCTGTCACCCATCAGGCTCGCCTCACTCACAGGCAGAGAAAAAATATTTTTCACTGTTTAATTAACATCGCCTGGAAAATGTCCCTATTTGTTATGTGGCCCCTCAGGGTTATTTGGATGAGATTGATATTTCACCCCGGGCTGCAAAGTTCATTATTTTCACAGCCTTTAAGCTATCATTAATTATTAAAGCTGGTGGCAGCCCCCATTAATCACAAACACTGTGTTTGATTTGAATGGCTGGCTAGAGGAAAAAAATAGACACTGTCACTTCATTATCCCTCCATTCAAGGATGTCTTTTCTCTCGTGTTTGACTCCTCACAGAGGCTGCAGCAGTCGGCTGATCTTGTCGGTTTCATTCTGGAGCTGAAAACTGTCTTGGTAAGGAGGAGAATGACATGGCGACTTGCACGGTCACTTTGACATTGTAGCTTCATGAATAGCAACTAAATGGGAACCTCCAGGCATTATCAATAGCCTTGCTTGAGAGGCAAATGCACGTGCCTGTGTATTTTGTGCCATAAAATAAAGACAACAGTCTTCACGGCCCTGATTCTTCTTGCTCTGTGGAAAGATTGCTCCTGTGAGTAAGTTGTGATATGATGTGCATAGTAATCTGGGCTTAAAATAAGAAGAGCTCTGTGTGTGTTGTTGCAGGAAGTGGTGCTGAAGAGCCGCCCTGAGTGCCGCTCCATCCCGCCTCCGCAGTATTACTCTCAGCTCATCTCTGAGATGGAGACCCTCGGGTGGGACAAGTAAGTGGGCCTGTAAGAGTACCAACACATGCTCCGGAACCAGGGTTTCATTGGCGCGTCAGTCATTAAGCTGTGAAATGTTTGTCAGCATATTTGCCAGCTCTGAACGGCACTTTGACTGGTGGTTTTGTCTGAGTCGCAGCTTAGGTTTGTGTCTGCTGATTATAGGACACCAGAACAGCACACAGCAGCATTCATCTCAAGGCGCTTTATAATGTAAGGTAAAGACCCTTCATTATTGGAGAGAGAACTCCAAGAGTCAGATAATCCCCTGTGAGCAGCACTTGGAGACGGAAGTATTTCCTTTCAACAGGCAGAAATCCCTGACAGAAGCATGCTCCGAACTGATCTGCTTTGACTGTGAGAGGTGAAGGCAATAACACTGATAGTGTTATTACAATGCAGTCTTCTGGAAACACCCTACAGTCCTGCTTATGGTGCTAGCAATGTAGGGTATCTCCGTAAGGGGAAAATACTTTACTTGGCAAGAATGTTGTGACAAACAGATAACAGAGCGTCATAATGAACTACCTCTCTAGTTACCTTTTATTCAGTGGAATGAAACACCTATCTATACTTACTGTGTGAAAACAGTAATGCCCTCCTAAACCTTATAACTGATTGTGCCACTTTTGTTAGCAAGAACTGCAATCAAACATTTTGCTCTTTTTTGAGTTAGTCTGAGGTGGACTTGCTGTTTGTTTTGTCCTCCTGCATCAGTGCTCTTGAGTTTCAGAGCTCAAACTGATGGCTGGACATTCTCCTTCAAGATTTTCTGGTACAGACTAGAATTCATGGTTCCATCAGTTATGACAACTCATCCAGGTCGTGAAGCAGCAAAATAGCGCCAGACCATCACACTACCACCACCATGTTTGACTGTTGATATGATGATGTTGTTTTTTATACCAGATATAACATGACGTAAACCTTCCAAAAAGTTCACATTTTGTCTAATCAGTCCCCAGGATATATTCCCCAAAGTCTTGGGGATCATCAAAATATTGTTTGGCAAATGAGAGATGAAACTTTGTGTTCCTTTTAGTCACCAGTGGTTTTCGCCTTAGAACTCTCCCATGGATGCCATTTTTGACCTTTCTCTTTCTTATTGTTAAATTATGAACACTGAACTTAACTGAGGCAGTGAGGCCTGGAGTTCTTTGGATGTTGTTCTGGGTTCTTTTGTGACCTCCTGGATGGGTGGTCAATGCTCTCTTGCAGTAATTTTGGTAGACTAGCCACTGCTGTGATGGTTCACCACTGTTCCATGTTTTCTCTGTTCAAGGGTAATGACTCTCACCGTGGTTTGCTGGAGGCCCAAACCCTTTAAACTGGCTTTGTAACCCTTTCCAGACGGATGGATGTCAATGACTTTGTTTCTAAGCTGTTTCTTTAGATCCTGGCATGTGTTGCTTTGTGAGATCTTTTAGCCTGCTTCACTTTATCAGACAGCTTCTATTTAAGTGATTTCTTGATTCAACAGGTCTGGCAGTAATCAGGCCTGGGTGTGGCTAGTGAAAGTGAACTCAGCTTTCCAAAAAATGTGGTTAATCACAGTTAATTCATCATTTAACAATGGTGGGGAAATTACTTTTTCCACACAGGGCTAGGTAGGGTTGGATAGCTGTTTTTCTTTTCCTGTAATAAATGAAATAATCACGTAAAACTGCATTTTGCATTTTTCATACTTTATCTTTGGCTAATATAATTAGTTTGATCTGAAAGATTTGGGTGAGAGAAATGTGCAAAAAAACTAAGAAACTAGGAAGGTGGAAATACTTTTTCATGGCACTGTAACTGTTTTCTCACCAAGACATCACTCCTTCACATGTCACTGTTACCTCAGTGTTGCTCGCCTCTTCTGTGGATAGTTGGAATGATTTCGATCATCTGTGTATATTCTAATACAGTTAGTATACATTTCTTCATACTCGAAACAATTATCATTCTTTCTCATTTCTTAAAATTAAAAGAAACTGACATTTAGTTAGTTGTTACCTCATCATCAGACTGAGCCTAACCAGAACCAGCCAGTTACCATAGTTACACGTTCTTACAAGTTAAAAAAAGGCATACTGGAGAGACTTTATTAAAGCAATCAAAATGAGTCTAATCCAAATAAGTACTTGCTGTTAAATGCATCCAGCCTTATGGTCAGGCTCAGCTTCTCTCTCTGATCGCCCGCTCTCTGTCTCGCACAGACTTTTGCACAGCACAAAGAGGTTTGTGGTTTATGAATTTTATGGTTTATTTATTGGCTGTTTTTACTGCACACTGTCCTCTCATGACTTATAGGTTTATTAATTACTTAACAGTTGTTTTCACAAGCAGTCTTAGTCGTGGAAGCATAGCAATCACACTGCCTCATTTAATGGAACCATTCCTGGGCCCACATCTTAAAGTGGTTCAAGGCATCGTATGCTTAAGTGTGCCCTGTGAGTTTATGCAGTGGTCCTGCTAGTCCAAGGAGAACTGGATTTTATAGGTCAGGGTTGCTCAGGCACAGTAAGGTTCAGACACTGGGAGTAAACCCTCTGTCACTTTTAGTTTCACTTTTCAGCGTTTGCAATCAGGATGACCTCCATGAGATTGATCAGATAATGGCATGGAAGTCTGGGGATGAGGGTGGGGGGTGGTTGCATGTGGTGATCCTAAAGCTGTGGGTGTGATCATCAAGTTAAATCCCCACTGAATGTAAAAAGCTGTTGAAATTAGCTTAGAGAATATCAAGTCATAATCAAACAAGTTATTTTCTCTTAATGAACAATGTAGTAACATGGTTCCATTCCCCACTTACATGGTCCCCGGATACTGTGGTAGTAATTTGCCTGTGGAATTGCTCGCTGATGGAGCTCCACGTATCAACTCGGTGGCTCTCGTGTTCCTCCATCAAAGCTTTCATATATGTATTTTTACTTTTCTGCGTTTTCCCCAGGGGCAGGATTAACTTATTGTGGTGCATATATGAGCAGAAACCTCCACTGCTTTAAAAGGCTATATGGAGCACTTATTTTTTATTTTTTTTCCCTTCCTTCAGCAGCTTAAACTGATTGGAGAGCCTACAACAACACAGTTCTACATTAACAAATGGCTCTTAATGACTTCCTTATTTTTAGTTATTGAGTTATAGTTAAATCCAGGTCACATTTAATAACGCTCAGCCCACGTGCGCTGACGGGCCTGGCTAATACCGTTTTCTCCGCTCATCAGGAGAGAACGAGGAGGAGGAGGAGGTGGCGGTGGCAGTTAGGAGAAAGATATCTATTCTCCCCCAGCTCGGATTAAGCCTTGACTACTACACTCATTTTCCACTTTCCTATTAATGACCGCAGCTACAATTATGATATTAGCAAAATGCAAATGGCTCTAATTGAAGACTCTCAGGTTTTAATAGGAGTGGGGGGGGTGAAGGTATGCTTTATGCTGAAATGGGACCAACATCATTTTCAGTGTCGTGTTACGGTTAGGAGGCATTATACACAGTGGGCCTCAATCTCCAAAGCACTCGAGATTCGCTTAGCGTCTTAATTGGTACGGGCCGTGCTAATAGCCACCAGGGGTTTTCAGCTGTAATTCTGTCTGCTGATTGGGCCAGGTAAGTGAGCAGCTCTGTCTCTCTCCATGTGTCTCCATTTGTGCATTTTGAGAGTGTGGTCATCTTAATTGGCTGGAGATGGCAAACCATGTGTTAATTAATGGAAAATGAGGTCAAGTAGGTCAGCTGCTATCACTTGGAGGCCTCGAAACGTGGCCCTAGAAGCTGCAGGGCTCATTATGGGCACAGCTGGCACTCGATGTTCACAGCCTCTTGGTGGACGTACAGAGCGCCATCTCTTCTTATCTCAGTATTATCATGCGGTCACACTGTGTTGCTGCTCTTCTGAGGCCAGATACATCGGAAAGCTTCTGATGGGGCGGAGCTGGGGGGGGGGCGAACTGTCTCATCTCTGTTTTCGTTACATTATTAGGCCAGCTAATAATGTGTATGTAAAATCCTGTTCTGTAAAATTACACAATGTTGTTATCAGGGTTTTCAGTAAGTAATGAGAATGTCCTGATTAGCACAGTTAAAGTGTAAACCAGGCTGTAGCTTCTACCTTATTAAAGTTGGTGTATTTATTATTATTATTATTATTATTATCAATATTATTATTGTTAGTAGTAGTATTTATTTAGTTTTTTGTACGGCTTACATCGTTCTCTATCCGTTCTTGTGAATGCCATCATTTTGCATGTGTGTTTCTGATGCAGCGCACACAAGCATTACATATGCGTTGATCTCACCATTCATGAATCACTTTGTCAACACGCACTCCCATATTAAAAAAAAATCAGACACATGCGCACACACTGATGTGCGTGGTGTGCGCTGTCTGGAACTGTGGAGTTGCAAATGGGATGCTCTCATCAGTCTTCACAGCAGGACATCTGACTGTCACGCTGTTTCCATCATGGCCAAGTAGGAGCGGCAGCTAGTCCCTGCTATACGGGGTGTGAAACCCCGGAGGAGAGGAGCTGAAAATGTGTTTTAGCAATGCACCAATGATTTTTTTTTCTCCCTCCTGATATTCTTTGTCAAGAAACCAAAATTACAAGTTCTTTTTTATATACTCAATACTGGTCAGATTTGTTCTGTCTAGATTATCTCTGTACATTATGTCAGATTTATAGAGCAGAAGTCATCTTGAGCAATGTTCTTTTATGTTTTTAACATTTTTGTTTTACAGCTTAAATATCCATTTGCATATTTGCTACTGTGCCAGCCTTACTTCTTTTTCATAACTCTTTGCATGCACCACATCAGAGAAAACATACTTCAGTGGTTTCTTATGAATACTATGTACTTGCATTGTACACTACTGGAAGTTGTGAAAAAGTAGATTTTGAAGTAGAGTGGTTTGCCTCCATTCTTGAATAGGCATTAAATTAAAAAACAAACAAACACAAATAGATATTTAGTAATTAAGTATTTCTTGCCTTCTTTTTTTCTTTCTATTTTTAAAAATTGTATAATGTGATAGTCCAAAGCTCTTTTTTGGATGTTAGTTGCCCTTCTCTGTGTTCAACACTATTTCACAAATGCTGAGGTTCTAGCTCTGGGGAGGCCAGTCAATGACTGATGTTTTTCTATCCAGGTGTGCTTTTGCTTTGTGTTTTGGATTATTGTCTGCTGCCGAACAGGTGCTATCCAGATTGTATTGCATTGTGGATCAAAATCTGACCACTGGCTGAAATGCAGTCCCAAACCATGACACAGCCTCCACCGTGTTTTACAGGCTGCAGACACTCACAGTTGTACCTCTGCTGACCTCCTCCCTACACCCTGATAGCGATTTGAACCTGAAATTGAAAATTTGGATAAGACCTGTCACCACTCATTTTCAGTTCAGGTCTTTTGTAATTTGGTACACAGTCAGCCTTTTCTCTCTGTTTCCCTTCATTAAGAACTGCTACTTGACTGAGTGAAGGGTCACTAAATAGCAGATGGATAAACAGAAGGGCCAGATGTGTCTGTCAGGTCCTGTATCAGGTCTCTGCTGGTGTTTTTTTCTGTTTCTTAAGGATATGACTTTCAGATACTATTCATCTACCGTTTTTAGGACTGCTACTTATTGAATTTTTATGTCCTTTGCTTGGTTCTTTGTGTTTGTTTGTTTTTCTTAAGTGCAGACACAACACTGTTTTATCCCTGGATGTGCCCTTTTTTTTGTTTGTTTGTAATTGAGTGATTTACAGTTCAGTGGTCAGGTAATTGATTAAAAATGGGTGAAAAAGCAGCCAATGTCTAAAGAAAAACTTTAAAAGACCAGAGGACTCAAGGTCACTTTAAAAAACACAGCTGACATTTTGTAAGATATCAAAAAAAGAGGGCTGACCAAGAATTTTGAACAGTACTGTAGATGTAGATAATTGTGCAGGTAGAACAGTAAGATGTAAAAGATTCATTTTAATTCCAGGTGCCTATAAATGTGTTATATCTATTGCTTGTTAAGTAGAGTTCCATCCAGCCTAACAGACTGAGAGCTGTAGAAATACAAAGGGATCTATCGTGGGTTACTCAGATATCATAAGTGAAATGATTTTAAAAACATTGAGAGATTTTCCTTTTAAACAGACCGTCATTCTTTTGTTCATGACTTCTGTAACTCACTAACACTTGATTTTAACGATTCCACTTGTTAGCCATTGATTTGTTCTGTCGGACACCCGTCACTTTCATCACCTGAATAGGTTTGGTAACTTGTCATGTTTGCCATTATTGTGTCTTTATAGCTGTGAGCAGCAGTTGGTATTTTATGACTGTCCTTTTGGTAAAAGTGCAGGATATGAAATAATCTGAGTAGTACCTGTTCAGGAAATTCAATACTGTCACTAGATTGTTTCAGCAAGTAGCACAGATTTTTGGTTCACACAAAACTACAATTGTGGCTTTGTCAGACTAGTGTGATTGTGACATTGTGTGCCAGTATGCGTAGATGTTAGTGAGCATATGGCATTAAAGCATGGACGCCCTACTCCGACGTTTGATTGAAAGTGAGTGAGCAAGCAGACGCTTTTATGAGTCGGGCCCATCGGACACCGTCTCCCATCATTCCATCACTTCCCTAAGTGTGTGTGTGCGCGCGTGTCATTCCCTTAGCACACTGCTCACATCAGTCCTCTCTAACACACTCCATAAATCCTCAGCTGATATACAGCCATGTCAGCCTCGGCATAGAGTGCCCATCGTAATGTACTGTAAATCTGGAGGAGGACTGTTCAAATCCTTTGTCTCGGATCAGACTTTTATCTTTGGGTCTCAGTAGACCGGAGTTGGTCTGGCGAGGGGGAGGAACTGACTCCTTCACAGTGTGCTGGAGCAGCAGAAGGAGCAGTAAATCTGACAGCAGTGTTGGCAAATGCTCCAGCCACATCAGTGTTGTGTCCTTAACCTCAATAGGTTATAATTAGCTCAGGAAGGAGAAGGTCTGATTTACAAGTTGATTCAAGCTGAAAAACATCTCAGCATAAGGTCATCCAGAGATGCATCATTTTCTGAGAGCTTACTCCCACTGCTGTAACTGCTAAAGCCACGCTAATGTTAGCATCACATCATTCCTCCGGACAGACTGGTGTTGACTGAGGTTTGTTACTATCAGCTGGCACTTCAGTGTCTCTAAATGAACTCAAAGAATTGTTATTAACATTATTCATATAATAAATAAAACATTAATGGCAAATTGATATTAGTGAATGTTGTCTGTCTTAATTACCTGCAGATTTTTTTTTTTAAATGAGCCTAAATACTAAAGTACATACAGACGTTATTATACTTTATTTTTGGGATAATTTCTATTAATAATTTGTTCAATTAAAATGAAGTCTTCTTGCAGAAGGCTAAGAATGTGCAATGTAATTGTTATGTAATGTTTGTTTTTTTTCATGTCTTGTACATTATTTACTGTTACTTATACTTATCTAGATTGTTGCTGTGGTCTCCCTACTGTGTTGTTCTCCTTTTGCTTGTTTTCTTTTTTTTTTCTCCTCCAGCAGGTGATCCAGCAGATTTTTAGTGTCTTTTCTCTGTGTCCCTATTCCCCTCTGTTTTTCTTTCCCTCTCCTTTTCTTGAACTTCTCTTGTCTACGTCTTTCCCTTTCCAGTCATGTCTGTTCTGTTTGTAATAACTTAAAAGTTAAAAAATAAATAAAATAAATAAATAATAAAAATAAAGTTCAATCAAGTGGACCAGTATGGCAAAGCAATGACGATCCACTTGGAAAAATGAATCCGTTGGACATTTTTCTTGGCGTTCAGACAATAATTCTGATTGCTACAGTGCCGAACGGGACAGACAAAAAAAAAAAATGTCTTGTACGTTTCTCACTAACTTAACCAGCAGCCCATTCTCTGCTAAAACAAAGTGTGTCTTTCATTTGTTTTTACTGGCAAAAACCCACCATACAGGCAGTTTTTGCCACACCGGTGGCAATTTTTAAAAATTTTTCATTCTGTATTTAGTAGTGGATACAAATATATGCGAACATCATTATAGTAAGACGGCTAATCCACTTTTTATTAACAGGGTGAATCAGCAAAACAACTTATAGGATAGTGCAGTAAGGTATGGGCCAGGACTTAAGATCACAGGAGAGGACTGAGTTAGCTGAGGTAAGGTAGTGCATGTTAGGTTATTGTGGCCACAGTTTGCTGCAGAGGAGCACAGATTAGCAGAAAATGATCCATAGTTGTAGGCCATGACTCCAGAGTTGCAGTCTGATGTAATGTCACTGTGTTGGTACCCAGAGTGATAAATCTCAAGGTAGAGTTTATGTCTCAATATTGCTCTCTGCAGCTGTGATTAATGATGGATGATGGCTGCTGTCAGGTTATAGTGTTGCGTGTGCCCTTCTCTGTGAATAGAGGTTGATTTATGGCGTGTGCTTTGTGTGTGTCCATCTTCAGGCTGCTCTTCATTGACACCGAGTTCCGAATGTTGAGACTGAAAGCGGACGACTCCGCTGGAAGGCAGCACATCCTCACTGTTAAACTCAAGTCTAAGGTAAGGTGCACTCTTATTCTGTACACTGAGAAACACGCAGTTTACCGTAAGGGCTGGATCATTTTCCACACTAAAAAAATTATTCATCATCAAATGGAATACTCTACAACTTGATGTTGACCTACAGCCAATCAAAATCCAAACAGGCCAACTTCACCAAATGCATATGGGGTTGTTCACTTTGCTGATAGCAAATCAGTGATTTACATCTGTGCCCCTAAATCTGGGTCAAACTGGAGAGGGTGTGGAGAGACACGATAACCCGCTGTGACTGAGATATAGCACAGATAAAATATCTCCACATAACCCCAGCGTGATGGAAACCTTCTTCTATGCATAGAGAAAATCAGTACACCCACACTCATCTGCATAGCTGCTATCTCTGCTCTGCTATTGAAAGAGATACGCAAAACCTCTACCTAGTGTAGGTTAACCTACAGGCAGGCTGTGGAATTTCCATATAAAACAATACTTAATGACATTTCGTCACAGGTACATGTGATATGTGATGATTCTGGTTGATTGTAAGCTTTACAGTAGTAAGGCTACATTCTTGATTTCGGATCATTTAAATGTTCTTCTCGTTTCCCTAGCTTCCCTTGATCAACTCTGGGTTCACTGTGACTGGTCAAGCAAAAAAGCCTCACTATCTGAGAGCATGATTTGTGATATCCTAGTCCCAGACTAATGAACTACTTACAGAAATGAGACGCGCAACTTCTCCTCTGCTCGTACAATAAGATTGATCTTTCTGGTGAAGTTGGTGAGATCTGGTTTTAAATAGGTTTTAAATCAACCTTTTTTCTTTTTTTTTTAAGTTTAACTTTGAAAAATAATGAGACAATTTATTTTTCAAATCAGGATAAAGGATAAATTTAAATGCCATCATGCATTCCTAAAGTGGAAATTTAAACGAGCGCTGCATAGGTTGCATCTGTAAATTAATTAAAGTCAGGTTAGCGTTGCTCGCTAGTGTTTGTGCACGGCTTGTGCTCTCCATATGCCAGCTAGCATTTGTCCTGAGCCTTTATATGAAGTCTGCATCATGCATCTTTACAACAACCAGGAGGCGAGTGTATATAATGCATTCTGACAAAATGACTTAACTTTAATCCAAATGATTTTGCCATTACATTTCTTGTAATGGCTTCTGTTTTGACCTCATCTATAAGTTAGTATCCTGGATCATGCTAGCCAACTAGCATTTCCACTCTGATATAAATTTGTTAACGATAACATCACATTAGCTACCTAGATTTAGCACAGCTATGGTGCATAAATCTGGTGATGCTTAGATTATAAAATGTAATTGATCAGGTTATTTGAAAATGACTTGATTAGTTCCCAGATCTGTCCCAGAAATTTAAGTTAATTGCTTAACTTTATTCATTCAAGACAGCTTTTTTTGTGTGTGTAAGATAGCTTCTAATTCGTCTATATTAGCTGGCATGCTAATGGATGAATTAGAAGCTAACGTTACCTTGCAGAAAGATAGCTTTGGGTTGGATTTGATCCCAGAAAACAAACAGTCCTTCCACGACTTAAATGCCCTGCTGATGTCAACCATATTTTTCCTCTGACAGGTAAATCTGGCTAATCCGTGAGCTAATATTAACTTACCTGCTAATACTGTCTGAAGCCACTTCAGTTATTTTTGTTATCTTAATGTGGTGGCTTTTTGGGATTTTTTTTTTTTTTTTTTTTCATTTTTTTTTTGTGTTTTTTTTTTTTTTTTATTTGTTAATT
>VVHJ01001508.1:0-13708 GCA_015107715.1 Tylochromis polylepis
GCCGGTTTATCAGAGAAACTCAGGAGAGTCTTCTCCAAGCACGACATCCCAGTATACTTCAGACCCAGCCACACACTCAGACAAAAACTGGTTCATCCCAAAGACAAAACTCCTAAACACAAACTTAACAATGTAGTGTATGCTGTACAGTGTAGTGAGGAATGCTCAGACCTCTACATTGGAGAGACCAAACAGCCACTTCATAAACGCATGGCACAGCATAGAAGAACCACCTCGACAGGACAAGACTCAGCTGTCCATCTGCATCTAAAGGACAAAGGTCACTCTTTCGAAGACGCCAATGTTCACATTTTGGACAGAGAAGACAGATGGTTTGAACGAGGAGTGAAAGAAGCATCTATATCCACTATGAACGACCATCTTTGAACAGAGGCGGTGGTTTATGATACCAACTGTCTGCTATCTATAATCCAGTTTTGAGATCCCTTCCCAGACGCCTTTACGCCCACTAACATCCTGGGCCGTTTGACCTCAGGCAATCACATGATAGAATGGGGATAGGTTTCACAATGGGTTCACCCAAAACCATGGCTGATTGTGACCCACACCTGTTTTCACACCTTGGCTCATGTGATTAGTGACCCTCATAGGGACACTCAAAATAGGTCTTAAATCTGGGACCTGGTCCTGGTAAATATACTCAGACCTGACCCATAAATGCATCTGGTTAAGACAAGTATTAGACTTGAGTTTGAATTGCATCTCCCTGTGTGTGTGTGTGTGTGTGTGTGTGTGTGTGTGTGTGTGTGTGTGTGTGTGTGTGTGTGTGTGTGTGTTTACCAAAAGATACAGAAATTACATCTGTATCTGTATTGGTAATTCCTCTTTCTGTATGATGTAAAGAGTCATACAGAAAGAAAAAAAAAAAAAAAATCAAGGAATTTCCTTCAACCCTGACCCCTGTGATACTCCTCTGCTTGCACCAACCTTAATAACATCACTTACTGTAGAAAACCACGCAGAGCTTTGTAGACGTGCAGGAATATTTTTCACTAGTCACAAGCAGGAGGTCAGTTTCTGTTTTTTAATCATTTGGGCAGCAGTCAAGCAGCCGCGCTGCAGTAATTGGGGATAAAAACCAGGGAATGTCAGAAAGTAGCAAAAAACAATGTTTTCAGGTCAGACGGGGATAAGAAGGGTTTTATTTTAGATCCAAGAGGGTTGGACAAATATAAATTTATCCTCATTAGCAAATCAACAACTCACTGGTAGGTCACTCGTTATCACAAACTCATGCTGTGCAGCCAAACATTATTCAAACCCTCAGAACTTCCAAGTTTTAAATATAACAAACATGTTAAAGCTGAAATTTGGAGATTTTGTGGATTTAAAATGTCCCTGATAAGGAGCTAAGAATAAGAAGAATAAGAATAACTCTGTTGATCCCAGAGGGAAATTCAAATATCTGACAGCTCATCTGCTGTTTTTATGAGAACTGAAAAATCTGATGGCTGTGGGTGCAAATGATTTTCTATACCTCGCTGTTTTACAACAGAGAGAGAGGAGTCTTCCAGTACTGATGTTTTTTTGTTCCATAAGGATATTGTAAAGTAGGTGATCAAAGTTACTTAGGATGGCTTCTAACATCTTTCATGTGCATCTTTCCACCACCTCCCCCAGTGTGTCCAGTCTGGCTCCAATTACAGAGCCAGCTTTCTTCACTAGTTTGTCCAGCCTCCTTGCACCCTTGTTTCTGATGTTGCATCCCCAGCAGACTGCAGCGTAGAACAGCAAGCTTGCCAGCACAGACTGACAGAACATCTGCAGCAATTTACTCCAGATGTCAAGAAATCTTATTATATACAGTATATCATACTGTAAAGTTTAATGGTGATTCATGAATGTACCTTGTACTTGGTCCGCAGTCGGTGTGACGTTCTTTCCTTCAGGGATGTACTTCAACACAACAGTCAGTTCTCCTTTATACTGCAGCATAGAGTCTATACTGCCCTCCACCTACATGCGCGCACACACAAACACACACGCACATTAACAAACCAGATGCTCATATTAATACGAGGTAGCTGAAAATGACTACACGTGCTGATTCAGGCTGCCACCTTGGGCTGCAGTGTGTACCACTCCTCTATGTGGCAATCGAATTTCCAGGCGTCAAAGGCCAGCTCCACTTCTCCCAGGAAGCTGTTGCGTCCAAACCGGTCGTGGTGCCATACGGACACCTGTAGGGTTCGCGTCTCCAGCTGTGAGTGGCTGATCACATACTGAGAGAGAGGAAATAAAAATTTTTTTTTTAAAAATCCAACAAGAGAGGATCAACTGAATCTCGCTTTGTGATGCAAGCTATTAATTTAGATGCTCTCTTGCTCTTGTTGAGTTTTCCTCTCACACACCCGCAGAGCCTCATTGAAAACAGGGTTAATGGTGTTGGCCTTGATGCTCGTCTTCCTCTTGCTCTGTCGTGACTTATCTGGCAACAGGTAAGTCTTCACATACCTGCCACAAGAACGCACAACAGATTATAACAGAGTCCTCTTACTTCTTACACTGTGTGTGTATGCGTGCGTGCGTGCGTGCGCTCTCTTACGCGTCCGTGCGCTGCCTCCTCTCATCTCCTACTGCCAGGTTGTGACATTCTTTCACCAGGACACTGAGAGCGCCGGTCTTGTAGCTGTAGCTGACATTGAGCAGGATCTCGCCGCTCACCTTTGCGTTGCCATAGTCACCGGTCTCGCTGTACATGCTCATCGTGCTGTTTATACTGCTCTACGAGGCCAAGGAGAGAGATAAAAGCGTAGATATGAGACGGCAACGACAAAGGAGGGAAGAAGGGAGACAGGGGAGAATGTGATGTGAGAGAAGTGATGAAATACAGTGGAAACAAAACACGATGAACAAAAGAGGAGTAAAATCTGCACAATGTTCAGACTGAGGCTCACGTCAGTCATTACTGTCACTGGAAGTTTGAGAGAAGAGCTATATGTGAAGCTTTCAGGGGGGTATAAATGAGAAAAAAAAATGTTTATATTCCATCTGTGTTTGTGAACATAGACAAAACTCATTGCTATGAGTTAGAGAACACCTGAGAGTAATGAGTCTGGAAATGTCAAGACATATGAAAGGATGTAGCAGCATCTAGACAATGTTTCTTGTAATGTGAAATAAAGAAAGGTAGAGGTGATTAGCTTCCCTGTAGGACTTATGGTTTATGTAGTTCCAATCTGTATCAAGCTTCCAGTTCTTCCTAAATTTGGAACAGCCAGTTTCAAAATATTAGCATCCTTTCATGTAGCTTTTCAAAGTTACAAATAGAAAAAATGTTACAAATTTACCCATCTGTCAATCAACCTGACAATTTGTCACTTGGCCAATCTTTTAGAAGTTTAACAGGCATTTGTTGCCATTCTTGGACATTTCAGAGACTGAACATTAAAGATGTCGAGTCCACAGTCACATCAGACCTGCGAAAGCAGCAAACTGTCTCAACTGAGAGCCTAGAGAGATGTGATTTTGCTTGAAGAACACTTGTTGCTGTTGGTGGTCATCTTAAATCATCAGATCCTCAGGGCTCTAACTGCCATAGAAATGAGAGACTGCTCCATCAAATAAAAGCCACATTAACAAACGTGTAATATAATAAAAGTGAAAATTAAAAAAAAAAAAAAAAGATAAAAAAGGGTAAAATTCTGACTTGTGTTGCTGCACCTCTGAATTTTCACTGGTTGCTCATCAAATTAAACAGTAACATTTTTATGCCACATTCACCGCCACAATTTATTCCCTCACACTGAACACTTGCCAAACCCATTTCACTGAGGAAAAAAAAATCTTTGCAATCACAGCAGGTAATTATGTCTGGAACATTTCTTTAAAAGCATGACTGCTGTAGCTCCAGACAGGATAAAACTGACATAATCTACTGATAATAATATTTCTGTCCAGGGAGAAAAGGACTCCAGAAGCCAAAATTAAGCCATGTTGGCTTCCCCCCCACCTCTACTGGAATGTCTTGCTCATTTATTTCCTGCAGGAAGCCAGCATGACAAATGACTTTGTTAAATGCAAGGGGCACTAAATTAAAGCACCAACACAAAAAAGGAAACGTATGAGCAAAACCATGCAGTGAGCATGCAGTTACACTCAGAATATCATCTTATGGTATATTCATGAAAATTCTGTATACATTATTGAAACTTGCATGTAATATTTAGGATCTGGTGCTTTGCTACGGCACCTTTACTGCTCTATAATGCAGAGGTGAATGTGCAGTAAAAGCATGCACAACTACTAAAGGAGAGACTTACAGTCTCAGCATCCGAGTCGGGGACATTGAGGTACCCCCACCTTCTTTCTGATCCAGGAGTAGAAGACTATTTATAAAAGAGGCAGACACATACGTGAAGAAAGATGGAAGGGGAAAGAGTGAGTATTAAGCTCTCTGATGTGTTAGAAAGGCTAATAAGCAAATATCACAGCTTTACCAACTCGTCCAGCATTCAGCTGTGAAATCTGAAAGTATCCAAGGGATAGACAGCTGCTACGAGAAAGAAATGGGACATACTCCTTTAAACTATTATCCATCTTTTTAAAATCTTTTCAGATTTAAATATTTAACTTTTCAGTAACTGTTCATTAGCACTGCTCATATTACTTTGGGTCCCTTTTAGTTGGATGTGCAGCAGACAAATCTGCAGAAACAGTGTGATGCTATCGTGTCAGCATGGCCCAAACTCTCTGAAAATGTTTCCAGCACCTTGTTGAATCTGTGTCATGAAGAATCAAAGTAGCTCTGAAGTTAAAAGACTGTCCAAACCACTACTAGCACAGTGTACCTAACTAGAAAATAAAAAGGTTTCCATAAAACTGAAAAAAGGGGGAAGAAAACAACTCATAGATCATGGGAACCATTAAATGCCTCTAATAGTAGCTCATTGTGCCTTCATTATCCACAAAAGCCCTCTGTGCAGTGAATCATAGCAGTGGGCAGAGTATATTAGAGCTTGAGTCAGTGACAGCGAACTATCTGCATCATATCTCATCACCACCTTCTATTTCCATTCATACTGCCAACAGCAGCTCAGTGACTGCTACCATAACAGAAAGATTGACTGTCAAACAGGCTGGCCATATCATCCATTTACCTACCCAGCTCTCAAACTACACACACGCTCACAAAGGAGACGAGCAGAGCACAGTGAGTCATGAATAAGACTGTTATCTCGATGTTTAAATAACTGCTTTTCTGCCTAAAGAAGTTTAGAGCTGGCTGTGACTGATTCTCCTGAAGAAGTTAACATGCATATCTGAATCAAGTGAACGTAGGAGCAATTAAGTAAAAAACACTATCACTTTGATATTAAATTAAACCATAAAGATGGACTTCATTCATGTGCTGGTGTTGTGAGATACCCATCACCCCGCCTCCAGCCCCTCCACTGAGAGGATTAGAAAATTACATTTAAACAGCTTTTATTACTCCAGAAAGAAAAAGAGAAAAAACTTAATAAAGAGTGTAGTGTGAATTATCCAGAGAAACAGCTCCATGGTCTCTGGATGATGTTTAAAAAGTAAACATCTTATTATGCTCATTTCTAACTCTGTATTTGTATTCTGGGGCTCGACTCAGCAGATTTGCATGATTCACAGATAAAGAAATGCTTCTGCCTGTTTGCAGTCAGTCAGTCCAGCCTCTGTCTAAAACACATAACATTGGCTCCAGGCTGTTTAAGTCCTTCCCCCATCCCTAAAAGCCCACTCTCTCTTCTTCAGTTCAGAGGCTTTTGGTTGAAAACAGGTGGATAAAAAACAGGTTCAGACCAAAGTTATTTTAAACTAAAAACTAAAACTGGATGTGAAAAAACATTTTAGTTAACTAAAAAAAACACAAAAAAAGCACAAACCTTTGAAAAAAAGACTTAAATGGGAAAAAATAAAATAAAATTTAGAGACAATATTCTTTGTTTGTAGATTTGTTAGTGTGGTAAAAACTTTATTACAATTTGCCTGATGAGGCTCTGATGCACGCGTTTGTTGAGACTCTGGATGCCTAGGAGACTGAGAGGGTACTGCTTTAAAAAAAAGTTGTTTTTACTGTAACACCTGTACTGATTTTCTTAAATCTTACTCGTGACATTTGCCCTCCATACAATAATATTTAAAAAGACTAAAACACTGAAACCAATAAAAACTAAACTGAAACAAGACAACCACTCTGGAAACTCACTCAAACTAAACTGAATCAAAAACAAAAAGGTAAAGAGAAATTTAAAAACACTAATTAGAGGATACAAACTATAATAACACCGGTTCAGACTACACAATACTAGTCTGATAAAATGGTCGCTGAGCTACATCAGGTAAATATAATGTCATATTCTTGCTGACAGACGACAGATGACATATCGGTTGCTGTCATCACACACCTGTGATATAGGTGCCATGGATCAGCTACAGTGTAAATAGACAGAGTGCGATACGGCTGTCTTGTATTCAGTAAAGCTTTAAAAAAAGAAAAACAGCTGCCGCTCGGACCATGAGGACAGCAGAGGCTGTGGGTCTTTTAGTTTCTCTTTCTGTTTTTGGCGATTATGCAGAAGGGTGATTTGGACTTTAAATGGACAACGCGACGGACATGACAAGTGAGAAAATGCAAAAAATCTGACACCTTAGTCTCTTTACTGGAACTTTTATACACTACACATGATTAAACAATTAGTCACCATTCCCCAGAACTCATAGGGGAGCCATTTTTATGCTAATGTCGTGCTATGAGCGCCGTTCCACTTCCATAAAACGATCATCTCGAAATGCTTGTGCAGGACTGCAGAGTGAGATCATTCCTCAGAGTTCATTAGAGGCCTCACATTACTTCCATTGTTAGTATGAAATATTGATGGGTGCAGCTTCAAATCTTAGCTTTTCATATAAACACACATCTCCACTTTTGAATATTTATATATGGATGACATATTCCATGCAAAGTGCAAATCATTAACTACATAAACACGCTTGCACCCCTCAAAGCAGTGATCCTTCTCTCCATACTACTGCTTAGTTTAGGGAAACAGGGTTAAGCTTTCCTATTACAGAAGGTGTTCGTGACACAGCTCAGTCTGTGTTTGCACAGTCAATACTAGAGCGCACACACCTGACTCACACATCTGGCGGTGAGTGTGTGGTATGTGTGCATACGGAGCATAATCGTGTACCTGTTTGACCACTATTACTATTTGATTTTGTGAGTGATCTAACATGGGTGTTACCGTTGACACCGCGTTACTGAGACGTCTGCCGGTAATCTTGCTGTGGGCTGACATCAGGGCGTCAATGTCCTCCTCCTCGTCAGAAAACTCCTGCGGATGACAGCGGATTCGGTCAAAAGGGAGATGACACGTGAGAAGCCGGCCAGAGTGTCTTTGTGCTCTGTGCAGTTTTCCACGCTGTGTGGGTGGATGCAGGCAGCTTCCATAAATTTAATCAGACAGGACTGGACAGAGAGCGGTAATTCAATTTTCATGAACAAAACCACAGTGTGGTTATTTTTACAGTAAACAGTGCGTGCATGAATGGATGAGTAGGTAAAGAAAAAAAAAATTTGAGAGTTTGAGTTTTTCTGTGTGCTGCTCGCTGAAACACAAACAAAAGCAACCCGACACTGACCATCACATCCTCCACCTGCTTTTGGCCTACATCTGTTTAGATGTTTGTCATGCTCTTTGAAGTGAGCTCTGAAGTGAAATTAACATTCAATCCCACATCTGACGCATCGAGTTCATCGGCCCACGGATCCCGAGCTTACTGTAGTGTGTAACCACATCATGTTTAAATGCGCAACAAAGAAAAAAAATAATCTAGGTGCGGCAATTTCCCACTCAGAGATTTATGAGTTTGTTTCAAAAATCAAATGTGTGCTCAGTGTGAAGGAGGAAGGAGGAGTGGGGGTGGGATGATGGCGCTTACCGTTTCATTGAGCCCGGGGACTGAGCGGCTTCTGACAGAGAGGGCATTGTCACTGGGTTCAGAGCCAGGAGATAACAGGTCACACTCTGATCGACTGTGATCTGATGCAGGAAGAGAGGGAAGAAGGCAAGAGAAATGAGGAAAAACTGTTCTGAAGGTGCGGTAAGGGGAGGTAAACGCTGAGAAATAGTGGCAGACAGCAGCAGACTTTTAGTCAGATTCAGAACTCACTAACTTCCTGTTTGCTCAATAGTGCCGTCTGCAGCAGATAAATCTTCTTGTTGTGATTTCTTTTCCAACTTTTTGTTGCTTTAAATCCATTCAAGTAGCTAAGAAAGGTCTAAAAAAAAAATGTTTATTGAAAAGAGCTTTTCAGAAAGATTCAAGGGACTGAGGTCCGTTTTGGATCCTTGTCCTGTTGTAGAGGCCAGCTTATTTCAGTTTCACTTTTTAGCTGCATGCCATTTGCATGCATATACTTTTCCCTTTTCCTCTCTGAACATTTGAAACCTTAGATTGTGGTCAAACAGCTCCATCTGAACT
Source organism: Tylochromis polylepis (assembly GCA_015107715.1). Taxonomy (NCBI): domain Eukaryota; kingdom Metazoa; phylum Chordata; class Actinopteri; order Cichliformes; family Cichlidae; genus Tylochromis; species Tylochromis polylepis. Next base: position 8,482 of record VVHJ01001508.1, read on the forward strand.
CCATGCCACTTGCTCCCAAAGACCTTATGCCATAAAATTGTCTTGGAGATTTCCACCAGACCTCAGAAAGTTGACTCTGTTCATCGGGCGCAGCGTTATTAGTGGGAGAAACATTTTATCACTTGTCCAGATGAGTACCGTCAACTTTCTGGGATTCTCTTACGTGGAGTATTGAGCATGCAGCAAAACATTTCCATCTGACTTTTCTAATTAGATTGCAGGTCAGGCTTCCTTCCGATATCTCCACTGTGTAGATCCTGTTTGTGCTTCAGCACTTCACCATAATCCCTGCGTCAGCTAAACCTTCCTGCAGGTAAGGGGGTTATGCAGTGACTTTCTAATGAGAAAGTGTGCAGTTCCCTCCCCTCACTCATTGTTTTCTTCTTTTCTCCAGATCTTGTTTTGACTTCCAAAAATATCTGCTCAAATGTTTCTAAATTAAATTCTGGAGAGTGGAAACTGAAAGCTGAGGGGTCTTTTTTCCATATCTCACCTCAAGTTTTTAGATTTTCTGTCAGATTCCTGGAGGAGCCCATCGGCTGTTTGAGCTAACATCTTTAAGGGCTAATTTCTGCATCCTCTCTCTCTCCTAAATGCTGGAGGAACTGCTAGGCCTGGGAGCTGAGAGTGAAGCCTTTTCCAAACTACACCCTTCTGCCTCTCTCACCGCTGCTCATCTTCACCATCGGTACTAATGTTTAGAGCTGTGGTGCTTGCTCATGTATATCTGTTTGCTAAGTGGTAGCCAAACGGTACAGGTACAACACATTAAGTGATTCCTTAAACGTTTGCTCATGTTTTTGGTGTTAGAGAGCTGTATTGCTACACTGTCATTAACATGTCACTGATTTCTTCAAATGACTCTTACAAAGAAAGTGATTAGATTCTAACATTAGATCTAACATTCACACACACACTCCGTGGATGTATCGGAGAGCAACTTGGGGTCAGTATCTTGCCCAGAGATATTTGGCATGCAGAATGGAGCAACCAGGGATTGAACCACCAACCTTCCAATTAGAAGATGACCTGCTCAACTACCTCCTGAGCTACAGCTATGTACTACAGCCTGTATCAATCAGCTTGCACCCTGTATCAATGGATCAGGCTGCTGCTGGTGGTATAATGGAGTCAGATTTTTTTCTTGGCACACTTTGGGCTTCTTAGTACCAGCTCAGCATTTTGTAAACACCACAACCTACCTGAGTATTGTTGCTGACCATCTCAATTTCTTTATGACCATGTCAACACGAACCAAAAGCAACTATTTGAATCTGCGCCATGAAGGATTTCTTATGAAGACAAAAGGGGTCCAACACAGTGCTAGGCTGTGTACCTAATAAAATGCCAGATGTGTGCATTTACCGAAACACTGAAGCAGTTGTTTTCTTAAAGCATGTTAAAAACAAAAGAAAACTGATTTATAATTTCAAACTTGAAATGAACTTCAGGCAGGCAGCTTAAAAAGTCTCAGAGTGAAGAACTGAGCCGTGAATAGTTCTTATCAACCAAATAATCAGGCACAGAAAAATACTAGGACCAAAAAAAACTATTCTTTGACTGCTTTGGTCTGACAACTGGCTTTGAGTAGAGATCTTTATTCAGCAGTGTTTTAACTAAAACACTCATCAGAACCAGTTTTAAAAAGCTTGATAAAGTTACCTACGCTCCTATCTTCTGGCTCTGCAAGTGCTCCAAAAGAGAGGAAGAGGTTCGGCACTTCGAAGTGTGGACGTTAATAGTGTAATTTGTGCAGATGTGACATTTTCTCCATAAGGAAGAAAAATTTGTTATCTTTTCTGAGCTACAGTCTGAGTTGAAGTGCAGATGAGTGTTTTTGCATCAACCCTCAAAGGTGATGTTCTTGAAAGTGTGACTTATTTCAATAGCTTGTGAATTATCAAAATGCTTGTGTGAGAGCTATGAAGCTGTGAGACGGTGGCAGGATTCACATCACCTCATTGTGGAGGGACAAAAATGAAGATACCTGATGAAACCGAGGGCCTGGACACAGAAATGCTTGGGCCAGAAGGTCTCTTCTCAGGTGCGCCCTCAGGGTCGTCACTCTCTGCTCCTTCAGGCTGCATTAAAAAAAATACACACAAACTATTAAAATAAGTTTTTCCACCCTAGATGTAAAAATTTTCCAACTTTCCCCAGTTTTCCCAGTGCGCTGCTGTTTGTGTGCATCGATTGCTGACCCTGACCCTCCGATTAGCATCAAGATTGGACGATCTGTCCAGAGACCGGGGACGTAGGTTTTTGGATGCCATGGACTCCATACCCTCTGCACCACCCCTGAAAAAGCATAGAGGTCAGCTGAATAACAGCATCTAATCCAGAGTTTAACACTGAAGGCAGTTCCAGAAACAGCAAATGTTTCAGCTTTGCTCCTTAAGCACTTTGGCTGCTGAAAATATTTCAGATTAACTTTTTATTACTTATTACTTGTATTTTCAAACATCTCCGATTTACATGGTGTTAACTTGTGTGGATCCCAGGAGCATCAGCTGCTACCTCAACGCCTTCTCTGAGTTTGGTTTGTAAACTCTCAAGCGTAACATCTTTATTCATTCATCATTCATATTGTGACATGTCCTATCGATAACATATACAGTGCTGTGCAAAAGTCTTAAGTCACCCATCATTATATTTTGTGTCCTTTTTTCCATGTTTTTTCTTATCAAAATTGATGGAATTATAAAAGCAGAAAAGTATCATCAGATTTTGCTAAAATGTGCAATACCATCTGGAAAGCTTCTGATAGACATCAGCTTCATTTATCAGGATGACAATGATCCCAAACACACTGCTAATGCAGTAAAAGCATACCTGGATAGAAAAAACACACAATCAAACACTATCAGTTATGGGTTGGCCTCCCCAGAGCCCGGACCTCAACGTTATTGAAGCAGTGTGGGATCATCTTGACAGAGAAGAGAACAAAAGGCAGCCAACATCCAAAGAAGAGCTTTGAATGTCCTTCGAGAAATCTGGAGAACTATTCCTGACGACTGAGTAAAAGCAAGCTTTGCTATCAGAGTTCAGGGTGCTTTGAAAAAGACTGGTAGTCATACTTGCTTGTATACTTGGACGCTTTAAAGCTTGTTAAAATTGTACAAAATATGTTTTTGCCTGTATTTCCATGTATGTTCGCACACGTTTCAATAAATTGCTGTATTTATTTCCCATTTTGGTTGCTTTTGTCAGGTTGTGATTGAATAAAAATATAATGGAGTAGAACCAACTTTTAGCCAACTTGGCGGAGCTGGTCTGTTAGCCTGGACAAAACTTGTTATTTTATCAAGTGATAAAATAACTGCAGCTCCATGAAATGCTGAAAGTGAATCCCTATCATCTATTGTTTAGCAGCTGCTCTGCTTTCTGTCTGTATGCCTCTCTGTGCTGCCTTCAGGAACCATTAGAGCGCAGTAAAAATGAGGAGTGATGCCGGGCGGCACAATCCAATTACTGCTTTTCTGCTTTACTAAATATACTTTAAAACACATTCAATGTCTCGGATATATATATATATCAAATAAGTGTCCACTTGATCTTTTCTAATGCTTTCACACTGAGATGTGCACTCAACACATTGCACATTTAGTTTCTGATGATTTTATCCTGTCTATGTGCTGCATGTCCTGCATTATACATTCATGTTGTTTAATTCATTAAGGTCATTATGTGTTTGTATGAAGCTAAACAGCTGTTAAAGCTCTGTGTTATCTGCTTACCCTTTTCTTCTGGCACCATTGAGTACAGTTAATCTGTTGGATACTGCAGGCTCAGGTTTCTCCTGCTTTGAAGGGGCAGCCTTTTTTACTTCTGGGGCTTCGGGAACAAATGCATCAGCGAGTGAGTATTAAAATCAGCACATCTGCTCCTCTGGTGCACCGTTAACATGTCTTTTCAAGTGTAATCATTCTGGTTTGAAGAACACAAGCAGTCGGACTCACCCAGCGGGGCGCTCAGGATTGTCTGTTTGACGACCTCACTGCTTAACTGCCCTCGCTCAAAGCGCTTGGACCTCTCCTGCAGGAACCACTCTCCACTCGACACCTTCAGCTCCCTGTCATACAAAGACATAAAAGGGGACTCAACACCTCAAGATAGCACATGCAGTAAAAGTAAAATCAGAAGAAACAAGAAGGAAGGAAAGTGCAAGATTCTCCCGTGTCGCACATTATTTTCAAGTCTCTGAAGCCTCATTTAAATCATCACAACTGACTCAAAGAATTCAGGGTATATAAAGAAGGCAAAAATGAGAAAAACATTTGAATTTTAACTTTGGTAATACTTTCCCCATAGAAAAATATATTTTTCAGAAAGTGTGTTGCTGCTGCAATATTACACCTTGGCATTACTGGCCAGCGATTGCATTTCTGTCTCATTAACTAACACTAAACACGAGTTGCAAATCATAGCTTGACATTTTTAAGATTTTGTATGTCATGCTTTTTGCATTTTTAATCATCATTGTGAACAGATCCAGCACAAAGCAGAAAAACTACTGATTACAGTGGTGGGCCTTTACTTCTCTCTCTCCCTTTTACCCTCCTAACTTCTGAAATTAGTCCGGCACCCCTAGGCAAAATCCATTTTTCCTTCCTCCCGGTTCAGTTTGTGATCTTCTGCATGTAAACCTTTTCGCTACACGTGTGGGCGTGAGCTGAGAAAAGTTTTACTTCTTGCAGACATGATCTTGTGGCCTCAGCATAATTATTCTGACTAAGCAGTGGAAAACCTGGCATCTTTATTTCTCAGAAACATTTTTTAATGTGAATGTTTAGTTTGCTCTGAGCCACCACACACAGGTAGTTGGAAGATTCGAGCTTAGGCAAGGCAAGGCAAGGCAAGGCAAGTTTATTTATATAGCACAATTCAACAGCAAGGTGATTCAAAGTGCTTTACAGAGACATTAAAAAACAAAAACAAATAAAAATCATGATTTAAGATGGAAAAAAGAAAGGAACAGTAGATAAAATCAGTAATTAAAATGTAAGTTTTGAAATTTAAGCTTAAAAGTAAAACTGTGCGGATTTGATGCTTTATTCAAATGCAGCTGAGAACAGGTGAGTCTTCAACCTGGATTTAAATAAACTGAGTGTTTCAGCTGATCTGAGGCTTTCTGGGAGTTTGTTCCAGATATATGGGGCATAAAAGCTGAATGCAGCTTCTCCACGTCTGGTTCTGACTCTGGGAACTGATAAAAAACAGGATCCAG
>VVHJ01001513.1:5951-21328 GCA_015107715.1 Tylochromis polylepis
GCTGGTCGGCACCACTGAAAAGAATTTGGTTAGTCAGCAGTTTGCTTTTGAAAATGGCCCGGGATTGTTGTTGTAAGGGTGTTCAGTCAGGGGAGAGAGGATTTGGGGGGATAGATCTAGTTATTTATTAGCTGGATCCATTCAAATGGGAAAACTACCATGACAGAGTTGGGTGGAAATAGGAACTGGCGAGCCATGCCTACTGGAAATGCCAGGGGTGGCATCCTGCCAGAGTCGTATCTAAACTTATAGCCAGCGTCTGGGCAGTCTGCATGCTGAGATGCTGAGAGCAGAGATAATAAACCCACAATGTGCTCCAGTCAGGCCACCACAGTAAACTTTATCAAGATGATCAGATATGAGAATGGCTGGAAAAGCTTTGTGTCTTCTCAGTGAGGTGTCTGATGTGTCTGTTACGTGTCCTGCAGGAGGACGTTGTTCTGGCTTCATACTTATTTGATTTTGTATGGTTGTCATGGACTAAAGAGAATATTGCAAGCAGATTTGCGCTAGTCTGTAGTTTAAAAAAATGAGGAGAAAGTCCAGTGGAATGTATTCTGATATGTACTGGGTATCCAAATCTCCTTTGAGGTAAACGTACTAACACTTTATCAAGTTCCATATTTAATACATCTTTAGATTATGAGCAATACAGCAGGATCATGCACAGCGTGAAGAAATACATTTATGCTAACATGCCTCACTAACATGACAAATTGTGGTAAACAGGATCAAAAGCAACTTTACATTTATGGACTGACATTTTCTGACTTCTTGATGTTTGATACCAAGTACCGTACATGCTCAGTGTCATGCGTTCATCTTACTGTGCCTCAAGGTGATTGTGGCAAATCTTGTGTTGCATTTGTTAGATTTTTTTTAACTTTCAATTCACTTTTATTTATATAGCGCCAAATCACAACAATAGTTGCCTCAATGTACTTTACATTGTAAGGTAAAGAGCCTACAATAAAACAGAAAAAAGACAACATTCAGCTGACTCCCTGTGAGCAAGCACTTTGGCAACAGTCGAAAGGAAAAACTCCCATTTAACAGGAAGAAACCTCCGGCATAACCAAGCTCAGGGAGGGGCGGCCATCTGCCGCGATGGGCTGGGGATAAGGGGAGGAAGACAGGACAAAGACACGCTGTGGAGGAGAGCCAGAGAATAACTAATGAGTAAATACAGAGTGATGTATAAACACATAGTGAGTGAAGTAAAAATACTCATGTGCATCATGGGAAGCCCTCAGCAGCCTAGACCTATTGCAGCATAACTAAGGAAGAATTCAGGGTCACCCGACCCAGCCCTTACAGCACACTTTATCAATAAGGACAGTTTTGGTTAGAGGTGCTAGAGGGGACATGATGGTTCATTGATTGACTATTTCCTGATTCCAGGGTACAGAGTCAGTTTTGATGGACTAGTTGTGGTATGCTGCATATTTTTTTTGCCTGGAGAATAGAGTGTAAAGCATACTTTAACAGATTAGTGTCATTCTGATCTGAACTTCAGCTCCCTTTTCTGGCTTTTGGAAATAAGTTTTATTTGTGTGTGTGCCTGTGTACTTATGCAGGTACTCCTGTGTTGGTCATTGGAGTCAGCTGTGAATTTCTGTTACTAACTTTTACATGAGGAAAAACCATAAACGCCATGTTTTAAATTTAAGCATGTGTACTAAAAAAAAAAAATTGTAGGTGTTGTGAACTTTTATTTGCATGCTGTTAAAAGAGATAATAAAAAATTAAAGTAAACAGACCACAATGCCCCAGTTCCCATTCCAGCTTTTGTTTTCTCTACACAACTCCAGAGCTCATGTATAGCACTGGGTGTAACCTTTTTCCCGAAAGACGTCAACCCTTATTAATCTCTGTGTGTTTACTGCAGGTGACACAGGCCTCCAAGGTATGGGGAGAGGTTCCACTGCCAGAAGATTTGGAGGCAGAAAAAAATGTCCAGGGATCTCAGAGTTTACTGGATGATGATGAGGACTTTGCAGCTGATGAAGCGTCAGGAGGTGGGTTTGGTAAAAGCTGCATAACCACAAAGCAACAGCTGCTCTTAATTCACACCACTTATGTTTTCAATATAAATTCTTAAGATTGTTAACCCACGCCAAAACAGAAAATCGGTAAATATTTGTTCAGAGATTCATCTGATATTGACTTGCGAGATTCCGACTGTTTAAGGGGACTATAGATCTTCAGCAGATTTGTTGCACTACGTTAAATATAATTGAATAAAACGTGTTTTCCTCACCTCAAATCGGCACATTAACCACATACCTATACTTCTGTCTCTCTCTCTCTCCAAAGACCAGCCCAGTGGAGAGGAATATGGAAGCACACCGTGGTCTGAAAGCACAAGTAAGTGAACAGACAATCTCGTGGATCTAACAATTCAATCTGACAGATTTTGTTTACAAGCGGTGGATCACTCAGCCCTCTAAAGCTCCCCCATCTGTGACTCTGACGTGCACCGGTAGCACCGTGTGTGTGCGCGTGTGTCATTGCGTGCATTTGTGCATGTACACTTGTGCATAATGTCTGTCGGTGTCTGAGTGATGATACCTCCACATCCTGCTACACCCTCTCCTCCCTCCTCGCCAGCTTGCCAGACTCTGGTCATAACACAGGGCCTTGGCTTTATCTTTGAGGCATAAACATCTCCTCTTTCATCCTTTTAACTACTGGCGGAGGTGACAGCACAATAAGATACATAAATGCCCAATGAACAATAAAAGCTGCGGGAAAGCACCTCTACCCCATTATTTTTATGCAGACTTGTATTCTGTTCAAGGAACACACTATATCACTGCACATAGTTTCAGAAAAAAAAACATAATAAACTTTGCATGATGGTGTGACTCTTTAATCATACCTAAAGTTCACGTGTGCTCAGTATGCCTCTGTTCTTGGTCCATGTTTTATATTTTTTACAATCCCTAGGTTGCTTTTCATTGCAGATAGCAAAATAACTAAGAATGACTGTTACCTGACCTTTTAACTGAACATATGTGCATGCTACTCAGGGTTCGCCACAAAGGATGCCTTAAGAGTATTAACTATTAACTATTAACTAGTAACATACTGCATTTAACTGCTCAGCTGTGATGTTGTAGCTGAATTAATGCTCGACGTCAGAGGATAACTGGAATCGCATCATAGATATCGATTGCTCAGGTTTTGTTTTCTAGTTCATCATGAAACTTCACTTATCGATGGTATCCTATATGATAGTGCTTTAACTATATTTCCCATAATTATAGTGTTTACACTCTATTTTGTGACAGTGATGAGTCAGGTCTAAGCATGGTCCAAAGTTGCCCTTTCTCACAGCAAAACAGAAGATTCACTTCAGATTCATCCTCACTACTGGAAGTACTCTGGTTTAGGAATGACTGCTGACTGCATGTCTGCATGTGCGCAAACACGACACTCCCCGAATCCACTAGGAAATTGCATGCAATCAGAAATCACAGGTACTTCGTACTAGGGAGCTCATAGGTTAAAGTTCTTTTAATTTGGGTTCTCACATGGCACTCCATTAGCTTAAGTCTTTAGGTCTACATAGACTGTATATAAAAGATAGAGATTTGCTGCCATAACTTCAGCCATTTTGGTCTGGGTTAGTAGTATGGCTGTGGCCCTAAAGCATACCATAACTTATCATCCTTTTTGACTCTAATGAAGACCAGAATTTATGAAGTGAACAAACATTGTAGATTCCATTTGAAGATTTCAGACCCAGTGAACCAAAAGGTCATTTCCAATAGACTTTGATACATAATAGACTATTTTTTGCAACCAGTGGACTCGCCCCTTACTGGTCATCGCGGAGAATGTAGGTTTAAGTCTTTGGCTTGTTATAGCCAAAGCTATATAGGCGTTGGCTGTAACAAGCCAAAGCCTACATAGCTGCTACTTCTTAGGTTGCCCTTGGTGCCAGAGACTTGCAATTGACAAGTTCATGGAGCTGATTACATCAGGGCACAATAATTGTCTTGGTAGCAAGCTAGCATAAGAGCATCATGTGCTTCACTCACAGAAATAGCAATTCTGTGAGGCCTCACAGAATCTAGGCCAGTTAAAGGTGCCAGAGGATATTTTAACACAGCTAGCATTAATGTGTGTGGTATTGACATCATGTGACAGCAGCAGATTAGACTAGCAAGGCTTAACTGACTGTTGAATAATTTTTTGACTCAACCTTCAGTATTTGTTTGGTGTTGACTGACTGAGACATAGTTAAAGGGAATATTTTTTTACCCCATGAACGCAGCTTTGCAGATTATTTCAGCCTAAGTTGTACTCCCGCCTTCTGCATCACGCTGAGCTTGTGTGGTTCCGTTACATCCTGGTGGTCTTATAATGATGGCAGACAGGTTTGTGAGAGAAAAAAATACCTAAAAGTCATAAAAGACAAAGCAAATCAGTGTTCTGTTCACAGTACAGGATGAGAAATATATTTCCGTTTGTGTGTGTTAACATTTTGAGCGTGAATGAGTCAAGAACAGTCCCAATTACTCTGGTCCCATAAACTTCCTTGCTTTTGTTTTCACACAGAGGTCAATTTTCTTTTAATGTAGCTGTTGAAAAGGAAGTTGAGATTATGTGGTGCTTTCTTAATTATATTGTCTTATTTCAAAGGTGCCTGGACACATTTGCATTCTCCCCAGTATGACCGTGGTGGTAGGATTAGTGTAGTCAGACTAACTCCATATATAGATCTGAGTAAATCTGCCTTGGGAAGGAAATTCTGTTTCCTGTGCTGAATCCTGAATACTTTGCTGAGAGTCTCTGTCCTGTTGGCTGTCCAGACAATTCACCCAAGCCTGTGCCTTCCTTCCCCCTCCACTTCTGTAAATGGTGAGACGCTGGTGGTACAGATGCCCCCATTATGCTTTGTATCCTGTTGTGTGACTGTTTGCTGATGGTTAAGGAATTCCCATTTCCCTTTGTCTCAGACATGTACAATGAATCCCTGCAAAACATCTGGAATTGAAACTGCTCTTAAATCAGAGCTATTGTGAACTGTCTTCTGTGTATTGTTGTTCTTTGTCTCCCTCTTAATCATAGTCTGCAATCTTTTCCAGAGATATGGAAGCTGTGTCCCATGTCCTCCTAACCTTTCGTCTTGTCCTCTAAACCCAGAGTCCCAAAGAGATTTCTTTGGGACTCTGAGGAGGTAAATCCAGCTTATCTGCTCTGTGAGAGCCTTTCCTTGTTCCACAGGCTCCATTACAGACGTTCCCAGTGTTCCAAGGATATTGGCCACTTTGTTTGGGACATAAGGAAACAAAGGTTACCAGGCCACTTGCTTGTAATAGTGTGGTAATTGGTGAAAGGCCGCTGGGGTTACTCTCTTCACAGTGTTTATTTTGGGCAAAAAGCTTGAGAATTTTTTTTTTTAATCTACTTCGACACGGGTGAAAAAAACATGGCAGACCACTTCTTTTTCTATATAAATTAATAAATGTATTCAGCCACCACTAAATATAATGTTTATGCCACGGCTACCCTAAATTAACAGTACTTGTAATCAGCAAAATTAATTTTCATTTTTTTGTAGTGGTTAATTCACAACTATGTTGTTCTAAATATGTATGTAAGTTGTTGTTATCCAAGAAAAAATTGTAAAGGACATTATTCAGGGCAGCACGGTGGTGCAGTGGTTAGCACTGTTGACTCGGAGCAAGCCGGTCCTGAGTTCCACTCCACCTGTGTGGAGTTTGCATGTTTTCCCATGTTTCCGTGGGTTCTCTCCAGGTACTCTGGCTTCCTCCCACAGTCCAAAGACATGAAATCAGTGGGGTTATGTTAACTGGTAATTGTGAATGTCGGCCTCTCTGTGTTAGCCCTGCGACAGACTGGCGACCTGTCCAGGGTGTACCCCGCCTCTCACCCTATGATAACTGGGATAGGCTCCATCCCTCCCCCACGACCCTGATAAGGATGAGTGGAAGAGAATGGATGGATTATTATTTTTTGATTAAAATGCCAAATTATAATTATTTGATTCCTAAACAGAAGAAAAATATTTTTAGTGGTTGAATATTATGCTTGATTAATTTATGACTTCTCAGAGAAGTCCAGCTGCAACCCAACTCCACCTCAGCGCCTCTTCTTTTTTTCTTTTTTTTTACTTTATCAGTGTCTGTTGTCTCTTGTTCCTGTTTTGTACTATGCTGAAGTCTTATTGTCCACACCTCCATAATTTTCCATGTATGCGCATGAAAGGGAAGGGAGGTGTGCTCTTTCCACCTTATGCTTTCCACAGATGCAAGTGGAAGGCATTTGGTGTAGGTCCCAGTGCAGTCCCATAGTAGACCAGCTTCAACCATAATATGTCCCATTAAGTACATTTCTCATTGCAATGGTTTAGGAACATGTCAATATTATACTATATTGTATTTGTCCAAGTAGCCTCCTTTTAAAGATGTCCTGAGATTTACTCAGAAATTATATAATATTGTTTTATATTTTGCTGTGCAAAAAAAAGGCAACCACATATTAAAAATAGAAGAGATAAGCAATACATGTCAAACTCACTGTGTCAACAATCCTACTAGCTGTCAGTCTTTTTCTTTGTGACTCACTAGTGTTTTGTTAGTGCAAGTGGTGAAAAGATATGTCAGTGTAAACATTATATACAGCATCTCAGCCCTGAGCAAGTCAGATAGGTTCTAGCTATTGTCATGCTGAGATTGCTGTACATCAATATCCAACGCTGCTGTCTAAACTAGCTCTCTCATCCATTGTGTAAATAAGCTAGACAAGGACTCGCCTGTCATTGGAGTTCGGTCTACATGCTGGGATGTGTGTGTGTGTGTGTGTGTGTTCCTGTTTAGACATCTTTGTGAGGACTAGAATTGGCATTCTACTATACTTGTGAGGACCAACAGTCACTTGTGAGGACACACACACCGGTCCTCACGAGTTTGAAGGCATTCGAAGGCATTTTTGAGGCTCAAAATGTGGTTTTAGTGTCAGGGTTACAATTAGGTTATGGTTAGATTTAGGGTAAGGGTTAGGCATTCATTTTTGATGGTTAGGGTTAGGGTAAGCAGCTAGGGAAAGCATTATGTCAATTAATGTCCTCACTAAGGTGGCTAAACGAGCATGTGTGTGTGTGTATACTGTTGACACTGATGTGAGTAGAGGGAGACTCACAGACAGGGTACCGCATTCCTGTGCAGCCTTACCTGGTTTTGCTTCTAATCATTTACTAGTGAGCGCTTACTGAAAAAACATGACATAGGTTTGGATTCCTCCATTATCTGTCAAACTGAGCAGATGTTGTAACATTAGTGGACAATACATCAGGGTAATGTAGCTTGTCTTGTCATTTTGGCCTGAGCAATGCCAGGCCACCCACTCAGTTGCATGCTTTTTCATGGTCAGCTGGTATGTGTCTCAGTGGCACTGCCTGTGTGTGTGTGTGTGTGTTTGCAAGAGTGTATCAGATACACGGAATCTCTTGGGCACTTACACAGTGGGACAAACGCTGGCAGCTGAAGTTATTTTGCTGAGATCTTCGTTGTTGTACTGCTGGAGCCCTACAAGGACTTCACACACTTGAAACAGAATGTTATTGTGGACAGGACAGCTGTAGGAGCAAAAGAACATTGGTGCTGCAGTGTTAAACGACACGTTTGGACTAACCTTTGTCTTACCTACTTGTCTCAATCAGTGATAAAAGCTTCTATCCATTCATAAGCCGCTGACTGTCACTCTGACTGTGTACAATTCATTTTGGGTGGGCCTTGTTCTGAAAGACTCCTGCTGAATGGTCTTAGTCACTAACTTGAGCTCTATTACTGCACCTAGCCCTGTGATCCTACACTCTGTTGTACCAATAACAAATTAGTTGCCTTGGAGAACTGGCCTGTGCCACTCCTCTTTAGGAAAGAGATTTTTAGGTTTCATTCAAAGAGAGCATATCTGCCTGCTGGAGTGATTTGTTTTTCCTCTCTCCAGGAAGGACTTGTACTTTATATCTCTGTGTATTTTGATGAGCTTAAAATAAGCTACGTTACATTATATACTTACACTTGTGCTAGCAAAATTTTTAATTGTGCTGCAGACCAAATACTGAATTAAAGTGGTTATTTGCTGGGTATTCAATTGTCCTGTGGTTTTCCCAGATATGAGTTTATTTGGATAAAGCTCCACAGCTGATTAGTGGCTTCCTGGTTGCACCCTAGAGAGTATCTGTATCAAATAATACCACTCCCGGGACTTACTAAGTTCTTAACTAGTTTTTCTTCTGTTGCTGAAAATTCATATACATCCACTGGCCCCCCAAAAACAGAGGGAACGCTTAAACCACATAAACTGGTGTAACAATGGTCAGTGGAGGCCAAAATAATGTATTCTGGCTGGATTCAATCAGAGTTAAAGATTTAAACCACAAGATAATGCAACTTGACATGAGACACACTCCACTGAGTGTATTACCCCATATGCCTACCTGTGCCAGGCAGGGGATGGTGTCCTGAGGGAATCAGGGCATCAGTGAGCCGCTACAGTCTGTGGCACTATTTACACAATGCCCCAGAGGTTCTCATTTGGATTCAAAAATATTTGCTTGATCCAGGCATTGCCTACACACTCTGGCCACATGACGCTGTACCAGGAGGAACATGGGGCCCACAAGATCTGACAGTGGGTCTGAGGATTTCATTCTTATACCTAGCAGAAGTGTGACCCTCCAAGGATATTCCTTGCCAGACCATTACTGACCCACTGCCAAACCAGTCATCCAGGATGATGTTGCCGATATCTCCAGACTATTTCTTATCTGTCACGTGTGCTCAATGTGAACCTGTTCTCATCTTTGAAATGAACAGAGTGCAAGTGGAGGACCTACAATTCTTCTGTTCTCTCACAATCGTCAGTCAAGGTTTGTGGTGCTGGACTAAACACTAAAGGATACTGAGACCTCGTGCCACAGAGTCTGTTTCTGATGGACTCCATGAGCAGTTTGGTCAGAAACATGCAGATCAGTAGCCTGCTAAAGGTAATTTTCTAGGGTCCTGATGGTGCTCCTGCTGCCCCCTGACCCAAAGAAGCCGATACTGTCCTGCTGCTGTGTTGATGCCATTCTACGCCCCTGTCCATTGCACTTTGTGTAACAGTCCATCTCCAAGTATCTCCTCCACACTCTTGAGACTGTGTCTCAGTGGTGTAAAGGACACTAACAAAAAGATAAAATATACAAAAATCAGTCTAGAGGGATAAGGAGAGAGCAATGGTCTGTGGCCACCACGTACAAAACCATTCGCTTTTTAGGGATTGTCTTGCCCACGACCCTGAATTGGATAAGCGGAAGAAAATGGATGTAGTTGTCTTGTTGTTTCCTCTCCATTGCACCTGTTGTCACATTCATTTGCTTCAAAGCAAGTGAAATGGATTCGCAATTGTTTATGCTTTGTAACTGGATATATTGATGTCCCTGAAGTGTAACTGACTTCAAGTTATACTATGAAGATTGAGTGTTCTCTTAATTATTTTGAGCAATATACTTACTTTATGTTTCTGCTGTTGGGTAAGAGGTTTTTTTTGTTTGTTGTATTTTCAAATATCTCTCTATCCAGCCTCTTACACAGTGAGCACTCAGTGACCTTAGCCTGATCAACCCATAACAGAGCAGAGAGTATTAACAAATCTGTTACCTCCTCCTCTCTGGCTTCCACTCTCTTTCTGTTTCTGACAGTGATCACAGCAGATCAGCAGACTTTGAAGTAGCAAATGCTTCATTGGCCTTAATTAGTTTGGGTCACTATTCTTGTGGGAGACCTCATATCATTTGGGTAGGGCATGTTTTCTCTCAAATGTTTCCTGGCTGGCCTTTTTAGACTTGAAGAAATGCTTTGTCTGGCCTGCAGCAGGTCTGCAATTCTGAAATATCATGTACCTGCTTTTTACTTGTTTTGTAACACCAGGCAGAAGTAGTTTTAAATTCTACAAAAAAAAATATTTACACATTTTTTTCTTTTTTTAAAACTCTGCCTTGTTCTAAAATATATGCCACAACTACAGTAACGTGTGTCAGAGCCCATATGGTTTTTGCATGTGCAGCTGTACAACAGCTGGATCCAGTATACTCACTCAATTATGAAGGAGATCTTGTTGACTACTGTTTGTTGAAGTTTATGGAGTGGACTCATATTTATCTGGAGAGGATCATGAAAAATCAGTCTTGTCAGCGTAAAGTGCTAGTGTGGAGCATTTTAATAAATTTTTAAGGCTGCTTTTGTTTACAAGATAGTGAATAGATCCTGTAAATGCTTTGTAAATCAACCTTTGTACTTGGATCCCGTTCTTGAAACAACCAAAAGACCTCCTCACTTGACATTTCATAGCATGCCCCAAGCTGTGGAAGAATGTATGAGTCACCACAAAAAATAACGTGGTCATTGTTGCCCATGCCAGTGGAGAGAACTTATGGTAAAACCAGTTAAAACAGTTTTAATGGTGCTCAGTTCTTCCATTTAAAAAAGAAAACAGGAAATGGCTCCTCCCTGCATTACTGCACTGCCAGGGTGGATGTATGTGTCAGACAGCCGAGATGTGAAGAGCAGGATGTGGAAGTGTGCGCTTTGTTTGTAAAGTATTCTCTTTGTGTTGAAAGACTGAGGAAGAGGTATGTCTAAAGTTATGGCCCCTCACCCTTTCCCCTCGTCACTGTCATGTAAGGAGATTTCCTTGTCTGTTTCCTGGCAGACACTGGTTAAAAAAACGACAGGCTTCTTGCGGCCTCTGTCCCATGAAGCAGTATCCACAACATTTCAATGATTAGTAATGATTAGTGGGACTGTTGATCACAGCAAATCGATGGTGACATTTCCAGCTTCTCATGAAACTATGATGGGATTTTTTAGATTTTTTTTCTGCTACCACTGTAATATGTCTATTTCACATAATCATAGTGGCTCTTCTTGATTTCCTGTTTCTGTTACTACAACTTTTTCTCTTTTCAATTCTCCTACTTATTATCTCTCTCTGTTTTCTCTCCCTGCATCCAATGTTTTCCTGTCTAACTTTCCTGAAACTTTAACCTCTCTGCACCTGCCTGGCTGACTTCATTTGTTTCCCTTGTTCTTGTGTTGCTTTCCTTGGTTGATCTTTGACCTCTGGCTCATGTTTGTGCCGTGTTGACCTCCCCGCCATGTCTTTTCCCACTGTTGCTTGCTCTCTGCTGCTTGCACTTCATTGCTTGCTATAGCACATTGGTTGGATCCTTCATATCCGAGGAACATACAGAGCCCAAGCGAGCAAGACCAAAGTAAGTCCTAAAGCACCTCTTTCTTAACACTTTGGTTTTCTCTTGGTTCTTGTCTTTGGCACACTCTGCTTTCACCTGTTCCATTCAGTTATGCATGGTCTTTTCCAAACGCACTATCAGATAACATTCCAAGGAAGACTCAGCTGTGGCATGCTGGTTTGTTTTTCCAAATGTCTTACAGGCGTTTCCCAATGATTTCTGATGCTTTGGAAAATTATATGCTTTTTCCATCGAGTAACAGAGTGACGACACTCCCATTTCTAGTTAAAAACGTCTTTGAAATGACGTTACCATGACACTTGCAAAATGTACTCCATGCTTTCATTTTAAAATTGCTTTTTGAAATATCAGCCTCATGTTGGTGGTTCAACTCCAATGCAACAAACCAGCTCTTATACTAAATAACTACCGCACAAGTATGAAAATGTGCTTTTTTTATATACAGTGGGGGTTTTGATCTCTACATTGCAAACTGTGGATGAGCAGGATGGGGATGGCTTAATAATGAAGCCAGAATTAAGTCCCTAGATTTCCCCACAGGGCAATAAATGGATTTGGAAACAGAGTTTTTGGCTTGTCACCAGCAAAGGGGTTAAGTAGCAGCGGTTGTGTCTACATGAGTTAAGATGAGAAAGAGACAGCTGGCAAATGAAAATATAGGCTAAAAGAAAGACAGAAAAAATAAGGAGGAGATGGGGATGCGAGAGAGAGCAAAATCCCATTTGGTTAGTTACTAAAGATCTTTGTTGAAGTTATTAGAGCATTGTGGTTTGGGCCTTGTTCTTGTAGATTCTGGCTCTCCCCCCACATGTTTTGGAAATGACTAGACTGGTACTGGGCGCCGTCTCGGGGGTTGAAGGTCAAACCCAGCGTGGCTGGGGTTTAAAGGCCAGGCTGGGCTCATTGCTCAATCAAGTCTTTGTCTTCTGCATAGTCCTCTAAGTGTCAAAGAGGCCCATTGCACAAAGCTGCCACAGTTCTACTGAACAGCTTTAATCACCAAATAAGTTTCTGAATTAAGAGTATGGAATGCTACTTTTCCACACTTTTTTTTCCCCTCTCTCCCACTCGTCACATCTGCTCTCACAGTTTCATCACCTTTGATGGTGGTGGGGCTTGGCAAAGGGGATTTTCCCCTTGCTGAAAGCAGTAAGTTACGCACAGGAGAAAGGCTCTTGGAGTGAAAGAGGCCCTCGTTAGCAGTATGGCACAACTCGGTGCGCTAATCAAAGGATCTCAGGCAATCCCATTCTTCTGTTTTTTGCGGCAAGCTCAGAGAGAAATGGGGCTTCAAGCCACTGTTGACCTGGCAGCAAGTACCCACTCAAGTGATTAGATTATATATGGGTCAAAAGAGGCGCTTTGATGAGCAACTTTGATGTTGCTTGTTTTCTGGGACCATATTCAGGTCTAAAGGTCCTATCAATCTTACAGTAGCAGTCTGAAAAGCGAGCACACCAGGTTGTGCTAAAGCTTGTTAAAGTTCTGTTCTTACTTGTTCCCCTTGCTGTTTTCTTAGGCAATGCTCAGTTTACTTTGACATAAATGACGCTTTTCTCGCCAGAAGTTGGATGTTTTGTTCTGCCACCAATGCGTAGAAAGAAAATGGGACTTAGTGGCATAAAGAGAGGAAAGCTCTTTAACACAGTGACCACACAGCCTTTACGTGAGACACAAAATCTATAACTTTTAATTAGGTAGCGCCTGTTAAGCATGATGTATATCTGCTGTCAGTGTGAATGTCTAGTGATATGCAATTATCCAAAGAACAAGGAAAGGGTAAAGAAAATTATATACACCAAGACTGTGTATAGTTGCTGCGCACAGTACATGTGTATGTGAGCAGATTTATTGTTTTATGCATATTTGGGCATGTATGTTTCTAACTAGAGGCTGAGCAGATGCCTACTTAGAACATGACTCTTTGCTTTTGGCACGGTAAGTGGCATCTCACTGCAAGAAACAGTACAAATATTGACTTCCTCCCTAAATCCGCACTACCAGCCTAAAATCAGAGGTTGGCGAGCCCATCCTAACAAAGTGTTGGCAGGAGTGTGAGAATGGGGCACCCGGCAGGCACAGGCTATTTTAAGTTTCATGGCTAAGCCTGTGACATTGTAATCATAATATTACAGCGAATATTTTCCTTAAAACGAGTTGCACTTTATAGTTGTTTTGTACAAGAGGATATATCACCAATTTGAGAATGTTTCAAAAGCCTTTAATGCAGCCAATTTCCCCGTTAAATTACAGTGTGACTGCTATAATCCACCACAAGTGAAGAACAATTGCAGTGCTGTATGCTTTTACAGAATTTTGTTGTTAACTGTCTGGATGCCATTGTTGTTTTTGTTTTTCTACTTGTTGTAAAACATTAATATACTGTGAATCATTTTCTGAAAACATTGCTCATGATCTACAGGATCTCTGTCTGCATGCCCTCACTCTGATTCTGATAAAAGGACTAGGTGTTACAATCCCTGATAATGCATTGCTTCAAATGGATATCAAATGGCTACCATGAGGAAAGGCAGCCCGAGATCTCCACCAGCAGGACACCTTGCCAGCAGCGTACCCCAGCCTCGCAGGATGCCTCAGCCCACAAATCACTCTACCAAAATTTTTAGTTAAGCTTAGGGATTAAAGCTGTGATCTAAAGTATAATATTCAGTATTAAAATTTGACACATCGTCAGTAGTGCACCTTGGATTCATTGGGTGTTTCGGCCATTATCACTAGACACCCTCATCCAAGGAAGGCCCTGCCAGGGTTGATCAGGCCCCGGAGTGTGTCACTGCTTTATGCTAAATTTATTCACTTCTACTTCCTTCTATCAAATTTCCTACAGATTATTTTCTACCCGTTCCCTTACAAACCTAAATAGACTAAATTCTCTACAAAACCTGAGTAATACTTACCTTGAGTTGAGCAGGTGTGTATTGTCTTGCCCTGTTTCCTGTTTCCCAGCATGCTCTCTGTCTGTGTGTCATTTCCTGTTCCTATTTATAGTTTGTCCGCCATTTTGTTTCGTCCATCGCCATTTTGTACCGCCATTTTGTTTCCAGTGGCAGTGAGACAAGGCCTGACAAGGCCTCATCTAAGTGAGGCCTTGTCAAAGATAAGAGGGAAGAGGGAAGGGAGCCAGGAGGAGGGCGCCTGATTAGGCTTCCCACTCCTCCCCGCCGGATTAGGCTGTAAGCTCTACCTCCCCACTCCATTAGCTAGCTGACTGCCTTAGCTGCCCAAGTGATGTCAGCCCTCTTCAGCCATAGCCAGTGACTGGTCCTCTCAGCAGTGTTAGCTAACTCTCTTATAGCCTGCCGTAGCATCTGTCCTCTGACCCCAATCTCTTTAAGCAGTTTTGCTGTTGTACTGGCAACAAAACCCCTGCACCCCACTTCCACCGGGCGCACCTTGATCTTCCAGCCTCTGTCCTCCGCCTCAGCTGCCAAGTTGGCATACCGCAGCTTCTTACGCTCAAATGCTTCCTCGATTGCATCCTCCCACGGTACTGTCAGCTCAATGACATAAGCTAGCTTTCGGGAGTTAGACCATAGGACAAGGTCTGGTCGCAGAGTAGTTGTTACAATCTCTGTGGGAAAAATGAGCCTCTGATCCAAGTCCACTTGCATCTGCCAATCCCTGGCAACCTTCAGCGGGCCCAGATCCGGGGTTGAAGGGCTAGTCCTCGGCTTGTCCCCTTCCCGGACAAACACTGATGGATACTGACGCTCCTCTTGGTTTGTGAAAGGTTGAGCATTGATGGTTTTCCTCTTGCACTCAACTTTCTCAGCTAGGCACCTGAGGACCTGGTTGTGTCTCCATGTGTATCTGCCTTGAGTAAGGCTAGTCCTACAACCAACCAAGATGTGCTTGAGTGTTGCTGGGACTGTACACAGGGGGCAAGATGGGTCCTTTCCAAACCACAGCTGCAGATTTATGGGGGAAGGCAGCACATCATATGTGGCTCTGATGATAAAACTTAGCCTGTTAGACTCCATTCCCCAAATCTCACTCCATGTGAGTTTCCTCTTTTCAACGCTCTCCCAATTCATCCAGCGACCCTGCTTGGCCAGCGCTACGGCTC
>VVHJ01001515.1:4954-17420 GCA_015107715.1 Tylochromis polylepis
TTGTTTTGCCGGGGGGGGGGGAGGGGGGGGCCCCCCCCCCCCCCCCCCCAACTGGGAAATAATGAGCTCACACCCCAACATCAATGCAGCCTGCACCCATTCGGCAGCATTAGGTGGAAGATGTTCAAGGGGTGATGGATTCCCTAGAATGAATAAGCTTGGCGAAAAGAGAACATCCTGTCGTGTAACTGAATTGAGAAATTCTTGAATCTCAGTCCAAAAATTTGGGGATTTAGAACAACTCCAAATCGTATGGGTCAATGTACCCACCCCAGTCTGACATCCCTGTATAATCTATGTGGTGACCGGTAAATTCGGTGTAGCAATTTGAATTGGGATAGTCTTGCTCTAAGTTCCCTGGACATGGATTTGATTTGATGCAACACATGCAGGCTTCTTGGACAGAGTGATGTTCTGGCTATAAGCAGTGAATGTGATTTGTGTAACTGGGATAAAACTTGCATAATGACTGAGACTTAACAGGTAACAGTTAACAGTTAGCAACAGAGTGGGCCCATTAAGTATTTCCCACTTTAGCTATTTTCAACCACTTTCAATGGCAACAATGCGAACATGTCAAAATGTGAGTCAGTGTGGGTCCCAGAGGTCCTCATCTCAGCGCTCCCCTGTGAGTCAGTGACCCCATTTCACTCATGGCAGGAAAATTAATAATGAGGAGCTCCGACCTCATGGGAACTCTGAGAGACTGAAAGTCACAAGTGTTGGGGTGCATACAGTCACACATGCAGCGTATACCACTGCTCATGTCCATATGGTGTACCCTTTGGGCCCATGCATGTATACATGCGCAGACAGCTGTTTCAGTTGCAAGAAAACTGGCAATGATCCACTCAGGTTTTTATTTTAGAAGTAAAACTTCTCAAAATTCAGCAACTATGTTATGTTAATATTCTACATTTTTAACTAATTTTTAAAATCACTAAGTTTAAAATCACTGATTTGTGACTGCTTTGAAGGAAAAAATATTTTAATATTAAGATTTTAGAGCCGACTACGCACTATTTTTACAGTTGGTAGAGCTGTGATTTTTGTCATTGTTAACAGGTTATGCTATCCATAGAACTTTATTTAAATCATGATTAAAGAAAATATCAGGCTGACTGATACTGGATTTTTGGGACAGCATCGATTACCCAGAAAATATTTTCCTGCATTATATTCTGTATGAAAAAGTTTTCACATTGGCACAACATGTGCAGCAAATTGTATCTATCATAGCAGTATTATGTAGAGTCTTTACCTTACAATATAAAGCACATTGAGGCCACTGTTGTTGTGGTTTGGCGCTATATACATAGATTTGAATTGAATAGGACGATATGAGACTGACAATATTATGGGCCATTTTTTTGTCTAGTCCAACTCTAAAACAAATTCTCATCACAAATTTCATAACTCTTTTTTTTGTCCAACTAAGACTTCAAAAACAAAGTATTTAATGTCACAAAAGAGAAAGAAAAACAGCAAAACATCCAAATAGAGAACGTCTACGCTTGTGCTTGTAAAGAATTTCTGTTTTTCTGTTGATCTGCTAATTTCTTTTAAATAAGTTCAGTTTGAAAAAACCTTCAAACACAGGATTTAAACTTTCAGTACCTTCCCTTATCATTTCTTTGTACATTTATCCTCTAAGTATAAATGTGAAATTCATAACGGACTTAAATGTAACCTACTATTTTCATATTAGACACATATCACCTCACTGATGTCAGCTGACATCAGTGATCATTTAGAAACTGAATGCCCTCTGAAGTTCAATGTGATAAACTCACACGGGTCAGCATCAGTCCAAAACTGCTTTATAGTCAAATAAAACACAAAATTCAAACTTTAGGAAAGCAGGAAACACAGAATAAGTGACCTACTTTCTTCAAGAATGTCCTAAATGATTAAGCGATTATCAAACTTGATGTTGAGTCATTTTCTGTTGATTGCAGATGAATGTTGGATTGGTTCTGGTTTCATTTGGAAAAGCTCACTCAATAAAACCTCACAATGAACTGAATTAACCTAAAACTGAGCAGTCTGAGGAGCAACCTTTCTTTAGTTGCTACCAGATGATGTTTGAACACACGTGTTTGTCATACAAAGACGATGTGTAATGTGTGCTGTGCCGTCTGCTGCGGCATCGGCTGTTGTTGGCAGTGAAAGGAGCCACGGGAACTGCTGCCTGTAGTTTGAGCAGTAGACCACTCAGGCCAAGGTGACTTCACAGTGCTCTCATTCCCTCCCTAACCTGCTCGCTTTCTCTTCATGAAAAGCACTTTTAAAAGCAGGTTGCCATGGTTACCGCAATCTCTCTAACAGATTGCTTCCAATACCAGAGAATATGAACCATGCCATTATTCATCTGTCATTTAATCATCCTTATGCATCCATCTAGATTTTTTTATTTATTTATTTTACCTTCCACTGAACCACTGAATCTTTAAAATATTCGCTGCGATGTTTCCAAAAATTGCTGCGTGTATGAAAAACTGTTATTGCCATCAGTGTATTTAAGCTATAAACTCCAGGAGAACTTAATTTGTCTTGTGTTATCAGCTTGATCTGTTTTTATGTGGTGTCTTTGTCGGAAAAAAAACTTCCCTTAACTTGGCGGCCTTTACACCATTTGAGTACATGATCCTGGCCACCATCACTGCAAACTGTGTTGTCCTGGCCTTGGAGCAGCACCTCCCCGGAGAGGATAAGACCCCCATGGCAAAGAGACTGGTGAGGACAAAATCTCTTGTCATGACCTCAACACACACACACACACACACACACACACACACACACACACACACACACACACACACACACACACAGAATTTTTACCTCTGCTGTGTTTGGATTCCAGCACACAATCCTGCTATCCTTCCCACAGCTCAGAAGCAGCTCAGGATCTGCTAAGCTCCAGGCAATTGCCAGGACACCCCTGTCAAATGAACAGTCAGATGAAAAAGAGCACAGCTACAAACCACAAAATATTAAAGGCTGGCAAAATCTTTTTTTTTTCACATTATCAACACTATGAAAAAGGTCTGATTGGTTCCTACTTAGGTAGAGCTGAATTTAGAAAAAAGAAATCTAAAAAAATTCTTTGAACTGTACTGGGCACTGCAGGTTTTCACAAGCATAGCACAGACAGGAGGAAACAGTGTATTTTATGGACTAGTTAGCAGCAGTTTAACAACTCGGTGCTACATTGAGTGTTCCAGCAGCAAGAAAGTGCAAGTGGTTTTGACTGTTTGTTATATCTAAGAACTATATTAGCCTATGGCACAAAGGAATGTGATATATCAGGCTCTGGATACGCAGATAAAGATATATTCAGTCTGCTTTGGTCTTTAGGGAGACTTGTTATCAAAAGCATAAAACAGATCAGATTTAGACTGTTTTATCAGTGCTTACCGTGAGTGATGCTCTAGAATCTTGAGAGGAGATGTAGCAAATCGTAAGTCCCACATCTGGATGACAGGCATCCTGTCGTCCTCCGAAGCCAAGACCAGCTGAGTGGCCACCTCTGGGTTCCAAGCCAGGCCAGAACAATGCATCTGGAAACAAACATGCAACAGTGATCTTAGACTCTTTAAGTTGAGCAGACAGAGCCAAAGGACTGGAAGAAAATGCAGCATGTTGAGCGTTTCTCTGACAACGTACTCTGTTGCTGTGGTCGCTAACTTTGATAATGAGGTCATTTTTGCGGAGGTCCCACACTGAAGCCCGACCCCCCGGGCTGGCTGAGGCCAGGATGTGTTGGACCTGTTTGTTCCAAGCCACACAGCTGATGTCTTCCATTGGCTTTAAGAGGAAAACATAAAACATTCATATGGACTGTTCATTCATTAGTGTCATATACAAATGATTAATTAGATACATAAATCTGACAACTAAAATATTTGAAAAAAATCATTATTACCTCAGTATGATGATGATATAATAGCAGAATAATACCAAAAACGCACTAAATGGTACATTTAAGTATATGAAATGTACAAATTACAATGGAAAGGTATGGTGCAGTCTTTACAACAAAAAAAGCATCCAAATTAATGCTGATTCTAGTTATGGATATATCACTAACTGTAGTAATCCTCCCAAAATTTTCAGCATCACATTCAGTATAGTGAAAATTAGCAATGGCATGTTGTAAACAAACTGGCATTTAAAGAGTTAAGGTTCGGAAAATGAAAACATTTTAGTCACATTGGTTGAAAATGCAACTTGGAGAAAGTGGAAAATGCCATTAGTAGATATTTATTTTGTTGCTATATAATGGCCCTTTTCCACTAGTACCTACTCAGCTCGACTCAGTTTTGGTTGTTTTCTAAAACAATTGAGTACTACCTAATAGGCATAGGGTCATTAGAACAACATGGCTGAAAGTCCAGCGACGTCATTTGTATGTGACACAAACACAACGCAACAATGGAGGACATCGAGGTGATGGTATACCTCCTGCTCAATGTATGGCTTTTTTTTTTCAGATTCAGGGACCACAGTGTTGGTTTTTGTGCAGCCATTTCTCAGTTTTGATTGTTGTGAAGGAGTCGCTCTCATGACTCATTGAGTGATGCCACTGACTGGCCAATCAGTGGCGTGCAATCTGTTGATGTTACATTTTCGGATTGTCTCAGATCGCTTCGAACCCCGGCTGAGTAGGTACTAAAAAAGCACCTGGTAACTGATACTACCACCTATCAAAAAACCCTAAAAACGAGTTGAGTTGAGCCGAGTAAGTTCTAGTGTAAAAGGGCTAAAAGTCTTCATACCTGTGTTTTAGGTCCTGGTGTCATTGGAGAGCCAAAGTTATTCATGTCCCAGATATAGATTTCAGACTCATTTCCACCTGATGCAACAAGGTTTGTCTGCGGAAAAAAATAACACAAAACACCAAATGAATCGCTGCCTTGGGTTTAAACCCAGCTTCAGGCTGAAATCCTCTGCACAAGGTGAAATGCATCATACTTGGAAAGGGTTGACATCTAGAGCTCTCACTGGCCCTGTGTGCTTGTCGCTCTCAGTGATGATGACGTCGCTCTCTCCACTCATTATCTTTGCAGGGTCATACAGGATAACATTGCCATTCTCCCCCCCTGCGATGAGAACACCAGAGGGATGACCCTGGGAGTCCATACCATATGGACCCCACACCAACTTGTGGTATCTGTGAGGAAGAAGAAGAAGAAGCCCTGTCTGTGACTAACAGCAGGACGAAAAATAAAAAGTCAGCAACATTACTGTGGAGAGTTGCTTTTTCTACCTGTGACTGGAGGAGAAGCTGCCACATGATTTCATATCCAGAGATGGCTCAGCCAAATTCAGCTCAAAAAACTCCAAGGAGGCATTGGTACTGAAAGAGGCATCCAGCTGCTGAGCTGATGTTCCTGCAGGAACACAGGTATCAAACATCAACAATTATCAATAAATCAACAGAAAAACAATACACAGCAATTTTTATAGATTAAGCCATTTTTCCAAAGCATAATCCAAACATTTTACAATCTTTGGTTCGCTGTAAAATTATGCATTTTTTGTTGTCCTACACTGAAGTTAGAAGAATACCACATAAAAATAAAGACAATAAAGGCTTTAAGTCCCACCTGTTATTAAAAATTGTTATGGATATTTGTCACTGCTTTCTGATCTTCGACAATGGCTGGACCACTGGATGAATATATCCACTATCACTCAATATTTGCGAAGGGGATTGTTATTTTGATCATTTAGCAGTCTTCTTCTTTGACAATTTGCTTCCCTAATAATGAACTCACAAAGCACAGAACTGAAGAAGCCTGTTGGATGAGAGGTGAAACATCTTCACAAAACTTTAAGTGCAGCTGCCTTGTTGTTTTCAAACTCTTATGCTATGTAGAAAAGTTTTTTGCAGTAGTGAGGAAATCTCCATTCCTGTGTCTGATAACTTTCTGAGGTAACAAATTATCCTGGAACCCATGCTAAGTAAGCAAGTTAGCTTTTCACTTATTTGTTTATTTTTTGTTTTCTTGTTTATTTTTTGACTGTTAATTTTCATCTGTAGGGGAATATTATAACAAATAAATTCTAAAGTCAAAATGTATGTAAGAAATTGGATGTGAAAGGGAACAGAAACTATGCTTGTTTAGTATGTAGATAAAATTCAGCCTAACTGTAACACTAATACTAAGTGGTTTACCAGAGACGTGCTGGCTTTTACCAGATTTATTTGTAGGGTGTGAGGCGTTCCTAATCTCATTGCTGTACTTAAGGTCATTAAACAGGCCGATTCTTTGCCATCTGAATCAGATTTTCAAACCAGGTAGGTTTGGATAACTTTTTTTTTTTTATCATTTAAAAACTGCATTTTGTATTTACTTGAGTTATCTTTATCTAATATGAAAGTGTGTTTGCTGATCTGAAACATGCAAGTGTGAAAAATAATATGCAAACAAAAACAAACAAAAAAATATTCAAAAAATAAAATACAATAAATAAATACCACTGTATATATGCATGCATTTTTTTTCTCCAAAAAGCAACAAGGGCTGGGGAGTTTTCATATACACATAAACCTCTGCAATCATATCACAAATTACCAGTTTCCGGACTGACAGTGCCCATATGGAAAATTTAACATACCACCAAATGCTGCACCTCACATCAACTTCTGTATTGTACTATCCAAGTCAAAGCTGATTCTTGGGGATGTGTAGCATCATTTATTTGGCAAATTTTGCCTTTCTAGAATCCATCTCTTCTTAAACTGTGATATTACATATCTGCATGGTACTGCTTAGCTATTTCTACAAAAACAAATTAAATATATTCTTTTTAAAGTTTATTTTACTAGTAAGAACAGCTCACATGATCAATTACTAAAAATCTAATACATTTACTATATCATTTAAAATATGTAAAACAGGGATTAAACAACAGGATAATGGCTAAAATTGAAACACAGAAGAAAACCAAGCTGAAGTAGGACAGAACATTTTCTGCTAGTGTACATCCAAAAAACCTGAGGAGAGCTGAGGAGCATTTTTAATGACCATGGAGATGGATGGTAATAAACTGTATTAGTTCATGTAGCTTACACTCCTGACAATAGAAAATGTGGTAGCATTACACTAAGTGTTAATTACAGATAAAATACTCTATAAATTAACACCAACTACAGTTTGTACAGTCACACCATAACAACTTTGTCTCCAGAGATGCACAGCTTGTTATTGTGTTGTTATTCTTATTTAGCGAACATGAGTTAAAAGTCAACTGGACAGCACCCAGTTGGATAAATAACTGCCCTGGCCTCTTACTATTTTCATAATAAAGACAACTTCATAGAGAATTCTGAAGCCTGCATCATTAAATGCCCTACATGCTTGCAGCCCTAAACATACAACACTACACATGTCATTTTCCACTTAAAGAGGCTGTGAAAATGGCTGAAGTAACTGACAAAAACTATGTAATTTCATGTCAAAGTGACAGAAGGTAGCAGATGCATGCCTGTGCTGATGCTCTCTGCATGCTCATACCTGTTGCCAGGTAGATGGGGTGGTGCTGTGCAGGACTCCAGCTCTGGATGGCTGTGCGGTTGATCTCTTTAAGTTTCATCCTGGAGAAATAAGGGCATAGTCTGAACAACTGTGCAGTGATTATTACAAAATATTTATGACACTTTTCTCTCTCTTTAGGGTTCTGTCACAATAACCACAGATATTGGATCCTTTGATGTATTTTAGTTTCTATGACTAAAAAAAACGAGCTTAAACCGATTAGTTTCAAATTCAGTGGCTAAATACAGTGCTGTCTAATGGTCTCTTTATAAAGGTTAAAATGTGCAGTTATTTCTAAGCATTTCAGCGAGGTGCTGGTTTGGTTGTATGATCACAGAAATCTTCTGTGAAAAAACAAATCAACATTGATAACTTTTTATGGTGACGATTATGGCCGTTTTTATGTGTTGAGTTTTCTATCGGTTTAACCACAACACAACACCTTCATGGAGATGAGATTTATTGCAGGACTGCTGTGGATTATTTTCCGTTAGGTGTGCTAACAATATCAAACAATTTTAATACCGTATTAATAACGACTTTCAAAAGTGTCTCTTTTACATGGAGGGGAGCGGACCGCTTAATAAACATGTAGCTACAGTTTTACACACGCGTTCCCATTCATCTCGCTGGTGTAATAAATACACTAGTTACAGAGTAACGAAGGCCTGCTCTGACTGGCACTAATTATCATACGCTTCATGTAGCTCGGAGCTGTGTTGGGAAAGGACAACAGAAATAATACATTTAGCTTTAAAAGAAGCTCCGAGAACTTTTGCAGTCGTTTGGTTAAGATTACAAAATAAAAGTCCTCGCTAGCAGCAAGCTAACAGCTGATGGACCAATTAAAAGCCACACAGCCTCGAATAATAAGAGAAATGCGCGTAATGTTATTGTCACTTCTTGTACATGTTTACTACGACATGGTGCAGCTTGGCCTAATACAACTACAATGAGATATTGCGTTTAGAAGCCTGCTAGCTGTCTGCAGGAACATATGAGAGAAGAGACAGTTACACACTCACGCAAACCCGCACACAGATCTTATTACTTCACTAAAGCAGCTTACCTTCTCTTCTTCTCTGCTTCTCATATGAACGCACACATAAAATCAAGTAGGCAAACACTAACTGTTTCCGCCCGTACAGGTTCCCCTTTCGGTTCTTCTCAGGGATTTACGGCTGTAGAAACAGAAGAAGAAGCTACCGGGTCCCGGCTGCAGACTCGAGACAGATTTCCACGTCCCCACTGGTCTCCATCAACGTGGCACTAAGCAACAGCCTCCTCCTGCCACGAAGAAGAACGACTTCCGGGGGAGCTTCTCCCGGTTTGTTAACTTATGCTAATGTTAAGATTGTTATACTAAACGCTGAAAATATCAGTAATAACTCTTTTATGTGAACATTTATCATTTTGAAGTATTTATTAAGGAATACTAGCGAACCGGCCTTTATACCATTTAAATGCTTCAGTATTTCATTTACAGTACTATACAAAAATCTTTAGACACCCCTCATTCATTTATATTTTGCTCCCATTGACTCTGTGGCCTTTGAGCAGTAGTTTTCTCGGCTTTCTTGCGGTTCTTTTAGTTGTATTTTTTCAGTCATTTTCAGTTCTTGTACTATTGGCAATGGCAGTACTTGTACTATTTTGAAATGAGTGATTCAATTTTTGTTTGTTTAAGCCACTTGACACAGATAAAAAGGGCACCTAACTAATAGAACAGGTGTATCTTGCGATTTTGGTGCTATATACATAAAACTGAATGGAACTGAACTGTTTGCACGTAACATACAAAATAGCAAATAACAAATCATGGTATCTTTAGAAACTTGGAATGACTATTAAGAAAATGGTTCAAATTTGTTGAGTCGACAAAAAAAAAAAAAGTTTCAAGGCCAAAAACAACATTTTATATAATATTTTTGCCCGCTTTGACTCAAATTGTCATTAAAAATTGTTCGGTCACCTACTTAACTACTGTTCAAATATCTTTGGGAGGGATTAATCCAATTTTTTAGCTTTTTTAAAAAATTTTAAAGTTAACCCCATAAAAAGAAATCTAAAGGCTCTTAAAATTCTGATTAGATTAAGAATAGTGAGAATAATTTTAAATTAGTATTCATGTTTTGTCTAATTTTTTTCTTTAGCTTGAAATATTTAATGCTAAACGTATTCAAGTAATTGTAACAAGGACTCCCATAGAAACACTGGTTTGAAAGGAGTTGCATGTACCGCCCCATTTCCCTGACTTGTAAATCTTAAAAAACTTTATATGAAAATTATCTTTAAAAACATTCAGAAACTTCAATTTTACATTACAAATCAGCACCAAATCACACTAACAAAGTGATAGGACAAAATCATAACTATACAACTAGAATAACTATAGTTTCTCTACAACAATGGCAGTCTGACTCTGTCAATGCTAGCAGTAAAAAGAGAATCAGAGGCAATGTATTCTTCTGCCTTGTTTTAATATATGTACCAAACAAGTAGCAACAGGCAATGAATGTCACAAAACAAACTTCCTTGACAATTTGCTTTTATTTGGCAACAAATTTAAAGTAACATGAAGACAAAGCAGTCAGGTCATTTTGCAGCTGTATCAATACATCACGTGAACTCTGGGAACATTTCAGCAGTTGGACCCTGGAAGAACAATCGCAGTATTAAAATAAACTGCTAAATTTAACAGTAGAGATGCACTTTATTTAAGAAAATATAAGCTAACACCCTCATTTGAAAGCGTGTGTATAATCTTCCCCAGACATATGAATGGGTCAGATGGGTAGTGATTGGTATAATCATTGGGAAGGATATTTAGTTCACAACATGTTCTTAGGCATGAAGACATACATACATACATGCAAGTCACACCCACACGTGGCTCACTTCAAGGGAGCTTCTTTTCTGCAGCTGACCTGTCAAAACAAAATAAATTATTTTCTACATAAACCAGCCACGAATCAGAACATCAGTTGACGGCAAAATACGATTATACGAAGAAAAAAAAATAGAATTAGAATTATGGGATGTGCGCCGATTTTTATAAGCGTTTACTCCGATTTCAGAAAATGTTAACTTATTTTGCTGGCAGCGACTCTTGATCAAAATTTTGTTTTCACCAAACCAGCAAATTTTGCAACCTAGTCTCTCTCCACACGTGTAGAGAGGTTAGTTGGGATAACGTTCAATGCCACATCTCGTTTCAAATCACGTTCGGAAGCGAGCTAGCTCACCAAATCGTCTACACATTAACCTACAGAAATGATGTAGATAATGCCACTTTAAGGTACATATAACAATTCCCATTTCAGAAACGAATTTACTCTAAGAGCCTTACTTTCCCAGCCATGATACACACCTCCAACACCAACACTCGGGGTTCTCCTTCTTCTGCTTCGTTTTCTTCTTCTTCCTGTTCTTCTTCTTCTTCGAGGGTCAAACAACGAAGTGGTGGATTGTCGCCACCAAGTGGTACGCAAAAATCAAGCGTTACCCACTCCAAACAATAGTCTTAACATAACCCTCTTTTTTAAGTTCTTTGCTTTAAATTTATAACAGACCCAGTTAAAATCTACTGGACCTTCTTTCTTTCTGCCTCACACATCCGACATGTTGAACTGTTTTATCTTAGTAATCTCACCTGCATGTACCATGTCTACCCAATAATGTACTGTTGAAAACTTTTTTTTAAATTTTATTTTGCAAAGTCTGATTTACCATTTTCATTCTCATTCTCTCTCAGGTCCATACGTATTTGTATTTTTGCCTCTGTACACCAGCACAGTGATTTTAAATCACTTTAAATCAACATTCAAGATACTGTGAAGTGCAGACTTTTAGCTTTAATTCAGTGACTTGTAAAACAATTTTCTGTGAACTTTTTTAGGAATTACAAATAGTTTTATGCAAGGTTGCATATTTTCATAGGTTCCAAGGTTATTGGACAAATTTACATAATTTCAAATTTAAGGAGTCTTTTTAATGGTTGCATTGACTGCATCTTTTGCAGTCGATGACTGCCTGAAGTCTAGAAGTAATTGAAATTTCTTTTTTTTCTTAAAAAACACAGAACACAGTAAGGTCTTCACTCCAGCCACCTTCAGTTGCTGCTCATTTGTGGGTCTCTCCGCCTTCGCGTTTGTCTTCGGTAACCTGTATGATCAGATGACTGACTGAGCCTTTGAAGAACAGCCCATTTCTTTGCCCTGAGACCAAAGGTCAAGTCGTTATCCATTTACACTGTGAAACACCATCCAGTCAGTTTTGTCTGAATCTGAGCAGAGAGTGAGGAATTCTTCTATCTGCAGTCACATAATCAATATACACCAGTGACTTAGTTCCACTGGCAGCCATATAGAGATGCCATAGCAATGCTTCCACCTCCGCCAGGTTTGGCAGATGATGTAGCATGCTTTGGTTCATGAGCCTTCTCCAGCAGACTAAAGCCTAAGGCGATTACTTGAATGTATGCTGACCTTATTATCTGAACTTTTAGCTATGCCAAATGTGAACATCTACCAATCTGTATATATGAGAGGAATGAAGAAAAATAATAGAACTAGCAGGTCTGTATATGGTGCTCAAATGAAGAACAAGAAAGAGAAACCAATATGAAAGACATATGATCTCTTTCTCATCCCTGTTAGCGTTCTTGGTGTAGTGTTTTGGATCAGCGGAATGCTTTTTTTAAGGGTTGTACAGCAGCAGATTTACGTTTTTCAGAGCTGCCTGTATTTTAATTGATTTGTGTCATCTGGCTTCATTGATAGTACTGGGACAGTGGTTCCTGTGGAACTCCGTGACTAACTTTTCTGTGTTTGTTTAGAAGTTCATACCCTAAATCCCCCCAAAATGAAAAACAAAACAAAACAAAACAAAACAAAAAACAACCCCCCCACCCACCCAAACAT
>VVHJ01001516.1:0-15842 GCA_015107715.1 Tylochromis polylepis
CACCCTCCAAACGCCTTCGATGCTTACTTCCTCCGGATGTAGGAGGCGGGTCCTGAGTCTAGCGCCGGTTTATGGCTGCATATGACCGGATGGCTGCGTCTACAATCTGGATCACTCCAAACCCCCCCTCCCCCAACCCTGTTGCATGTCTCGTACTTTACATGGTGTCAGATGTGAAAGATTCATGTGCTTTTGTGCCGAGGTGTTTTTTTGCTCTCCTCAAACTGACCTCCCATAGGAGACCAGTTTGAGCAGAAATCTTTTTTTTCCCTCTTGTCCCTGATGTTGTGTATTTCTCATTGTTCTTCATCCTACTACCTCCTCCGGCCTGTCTCCCCAACGTGACGTTTATGTATGTATGTACGGTCGGAAGGGGTCCAATTTCACTGCAATTACTTGTATGTGACAAATAAAGGTTCTATGACTATGACTATGACAAGCTAGAGGAGGTGGCTGGGGAGAGGGAGGTCTGGGCTTCTCTACTTAGGCTGCTGCCCCCGCGACCCGGCCCCGGATAAACGGAAGAAGATGGATGGATGGATGGATGGATGGATGGTGTTAGATATTGATTTTAATAAAGAAAATTAATATAAAGTTTTATATATTTTTTGGTTTAATATGACTATTTTATCTATAGAAACTGTGTCAGAAGTGAGGGGTCAAGAGTTTGCTTGTTTAATTTGGTAGTCTTCTGTTTGTATCAAAAACTACTCTCTGTATATGAAAATGATGGATAAATAAGCTAGATAAGAAGGGTTTCAATTATATATTGTCCCTGTGCGGGTTTCTTCCAGGTACTCCATCTTTCCCCCACAGTCCAAAGGCATGCATGTTAGATTAACTGGTGATTCTAAACTGTCTGTGGATGTAAGGTAGATAAAGTACATCAAGTGTATAGAATAAAGCACTGTAGGTTAAACGTAGCTTGAAGTTTTGTGGGGGGTTTTTTTACTCATTTTGACGCATCCAGTGATTTAAAATCAAAGAAACAGACGTCTGTGTCTGAAATAGAGAGGGATCGTGAGATGGTTTTCTCTGACGCAAACAAGAGCATCCACTGAGGCTTTAATGAAAGTCCTCCAAGTGGTCTTTTACAAGAATGACACACAAAGCCTGTCAGCGTTGAACATAGCTCTTCATATTATGTTTACATTTGAGGCTTTTAGAGGTATATTTATCCAGAGGGATTTAAAATAAGTTGGTAGTTACACGGCCACATGACAGCTGCACGGTTGCTGTGGGGACCAAATCTCTAAAGCTTCCTCTGTAACTACAACACTGCAACCACAGTGCTGCCTTTACTGGACATATTTATTGACAACAGGAACTTGTGACAAAAAGGACTGTCACCAGCCTACTCACACTGTGCAGCCTTACCCTCTGTACTGAAAACAGGCTGTGCAAATTAAGTCATCGGTTTATTTATATAGCACAGGTATTGTGCCCAACAATAAATAGAACAATTACGAAAACAGAATTACAAAACAATAAGGGAACACATAAAATCATAATTTAAAATAGTTCAAATTAATATCCTACAGAAAGACACAGCTGTAAATTAAATCTATAATAAAAAACTTAACGAAAAGAGAAGAGGTTTTAGTAGCTATTTGAAAACTGTTAGTGAGGCAGACAACCTGATCTAGACGGGAAGGCTATTTCAGATTTTCAGAGCTGCAACCTTGAAAGACCAATTGGCTGTAAGAGCCTGTCTGGTGCTTGGAACTAACAGCTACAGGTCAGATGACCTAAGCAATTGGCATGAAGTATAAAACTGTAACATGTCTGATGCATGCTTTGAGGCTAGCCCATCCAAGCATTTAGAAGTGAACTAAAGTATTTTGAAATGAATCCTTAATTGCACAAGTAACCAGCATAATGTTGCCAAGATAGGTGGAAACATGAACATATTTCACCTAATTCAATTCAATTTATTTATACGGCGCCAAATCACAACAACAGTCGCCTCAAGGCACTTTATATTGCAAGGTAGACCCCAGGAGTCTAAAAGCAGCATTTTGGACCAACTGCAATCACAATAACAGTGCTTTGCTTCACATTTAACCCTTTAAGTCCCCTATAGCTTCATCTTTGTAAAGAAAACAAAAAAGGAAAGAAAAAAAATGGGGATGGGGTCTTTAAAAGTAGTTTATGTCTAATATAAATTAATTCTTTATACATACTTACATCACAAAGTATTTACTTTTGGACAGGGCCAAATAAATGAGAAGAAATAATTAGATCCCCAGGAGTTACAATTCTCTTGAATGTAGAAGGTGCTTACAGTTCTAACATAACTACTTCGTCTAGTCTTGATATTACTTTTAGCCAAAGGTCTACCATATAGACACTTAGGCAGACTTTAAATAGGTTGGGTTTAACACCATTTGACACTCTTCTCTAAGTGAATTTAACCTGTGTGTTCTCCTCAATGCCTGAAAACTGCACACAGTACTTTTATTAAAAATTACAATACAAGAACAGGCCGGTGGTGGCTAAAAAAGGTAAAGAACTGCAGCAATAACTTATTCAACAGTGGATAAACAATAAACCCTCGATTTCAAACTGAATTGAGAGAAGCTGAAAATGGCAGGGGGAAGGGGTTGGGTTGGGTCAAAGTTCTTTCCTCTGAGATTGTTGCTGATTAGAAAGAGAATAATGATCAGCACTTTAATTGTCAATCAGCATAAGGGTCTTTTCATGTGATTGCACACGGTCATTAGATAGTTATTGAATTGCCTTCAAGAGCACACTCATATAGTTGTGCTTTTAAAGAGGTCCTTCTGCATAATATCAGGAGACCTGGGGGATGTGAGGGGAGCTCATGACCCATGACTGATGAGATGACCTCTGACCTGAATAAACTGATGATATTAAAAGACAGTACCAATACATTTACACACTTAAGTCCGAGCTTGAGAATTCTTATGCACAATGATGCACTAATCTAAAATCTGTTTAATCTCTTTTATGCACTTCATATGTTTTCCCCAAGATCAGTGAGATAAATTACAGTTTGATGTAGAAAATGAACACAGAAAATAATTGCATTAACAAAATGTTGCTCTGGTCAGACACAAATCTGAAATATATAAGTGGCAAAATACAGAGAAATGTCATATTATGATAACAGAAGGTGTAGGTCAGTCAGTGTACTATAGCTGCTTTTAAATATTTTATGGCACTTCAGTGGTGGTTACATAGAAAACACTTTCAGCTACAGCAGGTGAAGGTGAGTGTAGCTCAATTGCCAGGGGAATATGGTGTGAAAGACTACACACCATATTATTCTGAATAATTCATCCATCTACTCACTAGGCTTTCTTTGCCCTATTGACAAGCTTCAAGGTGGCGTGAGTGCACATTTCAGGCTTCCATACCATAGATCGCTTTCATGTTATCATGAATGTTTCTCATCTCTGTTGTATAGATAGCTGTGTGCTTTATATATGAGTGCTGACCTCTGTGTGTTTTCAGGCATGACCGTCAGTCATAAACAGCCTGATTGGAGCTGCCATCTGCTGAGTGACTCATTGAAGGTCATGTAGCCTTACACAATGGATGGATAAATATAAACTGTTCAATTGCTTTTTGGAATAAAAGAAACCCCATATATAGATGTACTGTCATTTGTTCATTTTGGCATAATCAATAACATTTCATTTATAGTCCTCCTAATGCTGTAAACTGAGTGTGCAATCATCATTTCAAAGCAGCTACAGAAAGTACTTTTGTTTGAGTTGCAAGTGTGTCATAAAACTTTGAACAGGAAGGTGATTTAGATTCTTGGATGGAGTAAGTGTAAAAATAACAGGATAATTCATACAACGGCGTGAAAAAGTATTTGCATCGATGTCATTGTTGCCCAGTATCTTTCTTATTGCTGAATCATGAACACTGACCTTAAATGAGACAAGTAAGGCCTACAGTTCTTTAAGTGTTGTTCTGGGTTCTGTTGTGATCTCCTGGATGAGCGCGTAGATGCACTCTTGGAGTAATTTTTCTAGACTGGGCGCTGATAGGATGGTTCACCATTGTTCCAAGTTTTTGCGATTTGTGGATAACAACTCTCTATTCAACCCAGTATCATGGCAAAGCGAGAAATGGACAAGCATGTGTTGATAGCTTTTTTTTCCCTTAATGAATGAAATCATCACTTAAAATCTGCATTTTGTATTTACTCTGGTTATCTTTGTCCAATATTAAATTTTGTTTGATCATCTGAAACATGCAAGTATGACAAATATGCAAAAAACTAAGAAATTAGGAAGGGGGGTAATTATTTCTCACAGCACTCTACATTTCTGCCAGTGTGTCAACAGGTATAAGCAAGTTCAATTTCTTGATTTTTTTTTAAATGCCTTTTAATTAAAGATCAAATTGACCATGAAAATACACATGAAGAGATAAAAAAAAAAAGTCTTCCCATGTAAATGCATTGATCTCAGTTCAAAATGAAGAGGTGGACATCACTGTATTTGGTTGAGTGTAAGAACACTGTCCAAATGTGTTTATTAATATAAAAATATTGTTATTCTAAATTGTCTCTCATTTGTTTGCAAAGCCTTTAATAGAAGGCACAGTTTATTTCACCACTGAGATAAAATGTTATTCACAAACCATTTGTCTTGCAGCTTCCCATTTCTGTAGACTAAACAACAGGCTGACTGGAAATGCCTTTGTAATTCATCATATTCTTAAGGGTTTCTGCCAGTGCATTACAAACCCAGTGGTCATCAGGCCTAAGCTGTCCCCCAAAGTATTTTCACACCATTTTGTTTTGTTTGTTTGGGCACATGCATTCAGCACCCCTTTTTTCTGTACATCTTACTTGCACTGGGTCCCCCTTTTAACTTCATGGCATGGATTCAACAAGGTTCTGGAAACATTCCTCAGAGATTTTCGGTCAATACTGCCATGATACTATTATTGAGTTGCTGCAGATTTATCAGCTGAACATCCATAATGTCAATCTCCTATTCCACCACATCCCAGAGGAGCTCTACTGGTGGAGCTCTGGTGACTGTGGAGTGCATGAACTTACTGGCATGTTCAAGAAACCAGTGTGAGAGCTTTGTGGCATGGTATGTTGTCCCACCTAAAGCAGCCATCAGAAGATGAATACATGGCAGGCATAAAGGGATGGATATGGTCAGAAACAATCTTGAGGTGGGTCTGTGGTGTTTAAATCATGCTTATTTGAAACTATATGGTTCCAAAGTGTGCCAAAAAAATATCTTGCAATCAACTGCACCACTACCATCAGCCTGAACAGGTAATACAAGGCAGGATGGATTCATGTTTTCATGTTGTTTACACCAAATTCTGTCAAGACTTATCAGATAAAATAATATATTTTTAATCTTTTATTGTCCAACTTTGGTGAGCCTTGTTCTTACCTGACAGGAATGATATCTTATCTGGTGTTCTTCTGCTATAGGTTTGATGTGATGTGTTTTCACAGATGTTCTTTTGCATACCTTAGTTGTAATGAGTGCTTGAGTTACTGTTGCCGTCCCACCAGCTTGATGCAGTCTGTCCATTCTCCTCTGACCTCTGGCATCAATGAGGCATTTTCCCAGAAAGAACTGTTTCTCACTTTCTCTTTTTCATTCTCTGTAGACGCTAAAGATGGTTGTGCAGAAAAATCACAGGAGATCAGCAGTTTCTGAAACACTCAGACCAGCCCATCTGGCACCAACAACCAAGTCACTTAAATCCCCTTTCTTTTCAATTATGATGCTTGGTTTAAATTTCAGCAGATCATGTTGACCATGTCTACATAGCTAACAATTATTTTGACTATTTATTTATATAGTGCCAAATCATAACAACAGTCACCTCAAGGCACTTTATATTGTAAAATAATGACTCCACAATGATATAGAGAAAACCTCAACAATCAGATAACCCCTTATGAGCAAGCACTTGGCAACAGCGGGAGGGAATAACTCCCTTTTAACAGGAAGAAACTTCCAACAGAACCAGACTCTGTTGCCAGCTGTTAAATTATTACCACCCTTTTGCCATTAATTGTTATATTAAAAGACTTTTTGAGGCCATCTGCTGCCAATCAGTCCACATACAGTATATGACATCTGCAAAAAGCTCCTCGTCAGACGTAAGAGTCCCCCTTATGCAGAACCAAACCTTTCTAAGTGTTGTATTCCATCTATAAACTGTATAAAAAACCCATCAACTTATAATCAGTGCAGTGGAGTACAATATGTCCCACTTTTTTAAAATGCGGCTAAGTATACCAATCATTCATAACTACTTATTTAATACTGTTAATACTTATATCTCATCCCACAAAAGAAGCTCAGACTTGTTGAGGTGTGGATATAGGATCTCTGGAAGCTTGGGGCCTGGTTTGCAACAATAATTAGATGGGTGGGAAAAACCATAAAAAGCTATAGAGTGGACAGAAATTATATTTAGCCTGCTAGCAGCATGACTGTAGGAATGTTTTGACTGGTTTGACCACTTTGGCCTTTACTGAAACATTTCAATAAATACACTACTGGATAGACTGTCATGAAATTTTTTTATACAAATTTGTGGAAGAAGTTTGAGAGCTTAGATGAAAGAATAAGTGTTGCTTAGGATAACCTCAAAAGTCTCTCGGTACATTGGTCTACTATGTATAGCCATCTTAATAAAAATATTATTAAACTTAAAAAGATTCACTTTAGTGCACTTAATAAGTTCTGTCTACCAAGTGGTTTTTAGGAAAAAAAACCACTCTCTTCATGAGTGAAGAACAAAAAACCTCTACCAATCTACCATCTTTCCAAATCCCAGAGAAGAAGAGGGATGGGGGGAAAAAAAAAAAAACCCACGATGGATTTTAATTTTGTGATTCTTAATCCAAAAAAGTATTAACTACTACAAGTAAGGGGACAGAGCCAAGGTCATCTGCTGACATTCTGCATTTGTCCTGCCAGCGCAATCCTTGATTACTGGTGTCCTTGGTGACTGGCCGAAAATAATGCAGTAAAAAGAAACAGACTCCTCTAATACATAAACCTTTGTTTTTCCATGCACTGCATAGGGTTTGGCTGCACAAGACAGAGCACAAGAGTGATCATCACCTCGAAGACCATTTATAAAACTAACAATATAATTTTAATAGCTCAAAGGAAAGAACAGGGAACACAGAGTATGGGAAAGGGAAATTCTAAAAGTGTTAAAAGAACATGATCATAATTTTGTGTACCAAAAAAATAAATCCACTAGATGTGCACTAAATAACTACTGCAACTGAGCAGATCCCACTTGCTTCAGCCTTGCAGAGCTAAAACAGGCTGTACTCTTAACACACTTTGCGCTCAGTGGCCAGTTATCTTCTGGTAGTCATGCAATTTATCATTGTCCTTGCTAATCTAAATCCCACAGTCAATGGTCTTCTGATACTAGTCGCACACTGCTAATCTAAGTTTCCCCAATTTGCTTTGTTGCATTTAAGTAATCACTCCAAATTAAGGCCAAGAAACCAGGAGAGACCCCCAACAAGGAAGATAGATGGGCAAGAGATTTATTAGCAGTACAGATCTCATTGCTCCTTGCAGACCTGCACCACAGCATTGAAAAATGTTAGGAATGTAGACATGATATGAGCCCTGTGCAAAGTCTCAGCAAATATCAGTCATCTTTTTTTTCTCCCTGTGCTGTGACATTATTTGATTTATCGACATTTATGTGAAAACGGCAGTGCTCAGAGGTTCTCAGCTGCTGTACTAAATCTCCTGCAAGGTGTCCTGAGATCACGCTACATGGTTGAGAGGATAATAAATTCATATCTGATCTGGAAATATGTTATCGTGTTCACTATAAATCTGATAAATCCTTTGTGAGTGCTGTGAAATGACGCAGTGAAGTGATGGCATTTCATGACCTGAAGGGCTGCCACCAGTGGCTCTCAAACAAGACAATTAGCAAACAAAGGTGGAAGTGTTTTCATTTCACTATCAAGGACTTTTGGCATGTAGAGAAAAAAAAGATAATAAAAAAAGATTGCAGCTACTTCCCATCTCAACTTGGTGCTGACCTGCATTCTTTCCTTGGGATGTGGAAAAAAACAAAAATCTGTAATTCCAGTCATAGCTATGTATTCACAACCAGGCCTATGCTGAGCAAACAGTGACACTGTGTTTTGAGAGATTGCCTTAAGGAAAGGCAAGATCAGCTTTGATCATATCCAAACACACACACACACACACAGTAACCAACAGACATATTGTGCCTTGTCTTTCATCTGTTCTCACTGTTTGATTCCATCTGTCAATTCTTCAGACTTAACACACCTCAGGGTCTATGTTTTATCTTTCCCGCATATGTGTGTGTGTGTGTGTGTGTGTGTGTGTGTGTGTGTGTGTGTGTGTGTGTGTGTGTGTGTGTGTATCCCTTTGAAACTGGTGGGAGGAAGAGAGAGACAAACTCTCTTGCCCTCTTGAAAGCCTTGCAAAAAGCAGACAAGGTGATTTCGATTTGATTTGTCATGAATCACAAAAAACATTAACTCAACATGACACAAGACAGACATTACACACAGGCACTGACCGAACACTCGGAAGCCTTTTGCATTTAGAGGAGCATCCACTGCAGGCTGACAAAGCTCAGTGCTTTTCGGGCTCTTGTTTCTTTCTGAGTTACCACTACCAAGATGTCCAAGTGTACTGTATTGTCATAAGTCCAGTTCACTTAACACATACTGTTTACATAACAATCTAAGGTATTTCAGATACATTTTAATATATCAGTGTTCTTTCTTTGTTGTATTATATAGTTACTCATGACATATTTAAGCTTATAAAGGTAATACTTTTATACAAAAGCCTTCAGTGTTTGAATTAAGTAGTTCATAAAAAGCATTTTACTACTATTATTTACATTTGTAAGATACACAATTTCACTCATGTAAAACAAAATGCACACAATCAGACTCATAAACCACTTGAAATTGGGATGATGGTAAAAAAGAAACCCAACCTTTTTATGACATACCTCATGAGTTCTCCTAAATTATAACTGATTGTGGCAAGAAAACAGGTGCATGGGAATAATTGTGTCCTCAGTTATAATAATATTGGATTACTCTAGGCCATAGAACATTCAGATTTTATTTTTATGCTCAGCAAATCTCAAAGAACAATTACAATATGCACTGATCATTAAACCGTAGGAGGGTTTGGCAAGAGCTCTGTTTTCTCCCCTGCACTGGCATGTAAACACACACACCTACATGCGCATGCAC
Organism: Tylochromis polylepis; assembly: GCA_015107715.1. Lineage (NCBI taxonomy): Eukaryota > Metazoa > Chordata > Actinopteri > Cichliformes > Cichlidae > Tylochromis > Tylochromis polylepis. The sequence continues at coordinate 9,257 of VVHJ01001516.1, forward strand.
AGATGCACCTGAGCGCCAGATAAGAAAAAGAAGTTTGACTGTTCACTGAAGAAGGCAGATATGTGTTGACAGTATACAGATAAAGACCTGCCTGCAGCTTCGTAGAAAACGAGCGACCAGGTGGAAATTAACAAATAGAAAGTAATTTCATTTGATAGCATTAACATAGCGAAAAAAGGCCCCTCTTTTGTTGCAGTTAACTGCTGTTGACTTAAGTGCTTTCCATTAAGCTTTTTAAAGTGGGCAATATTATTACTGCCACATGGTAAACCAGCCTACAGCGGTGTAACTACCATTGCTCTCATTGCTTAATCACTTTCTGAAACAAACAGTGGTTTCAGTGGTTATTACTCAAAACATCCTGTATGTTAACATTAATTTTGCTGGGAAACGATTCATTCTTTTAACTATGGATGAAAGCAGTATTGGCAAGAATTCTGAAATCTATAAGAGAAAATATCCTTCCAAGGGTACATATTATCATATTTTTTTAGGTATAACGCTAACCCACATGCTTAATCACTCACTCATCAAATTTTACTCTCTAAATTCTGAGAGGAAGTGGTTACTTCTTTTAGAATGTTATCCTACATCATAGAAAGCAGGAATATTTAGACAATGCTGCTATCTATTAAGTGCTAGATGTGTTTTATTTTTGAAAATTCAGCTGGTACAAAAGTAAATTTTGTGTCATGTCTGTGTAGTTTTTCAGTCATCCAGGTCATGGTAGTCTAAGGAGCTTGGAAATAAGGCAACTGGACTTCTTTACGTTTCTTTTTTTGGTTTTTGTTCAATTCTAAAACCAAAAGATCCCAGGTATTTAAACCCTATTGGGGTTGTCCCTCAGAAGGGTCGTTGACCCACTAATAATCATGTGTGTCATCAGATGAGCCAAGGTATGAAAAAAGGCCTGGGTCATTACTACTAGAGGTTTTGAAACCACTGTGAAACCTTGCTCCATCCTATCATGTGACCTATTGAGGTCACCTGATGCAAGATGTGAGTGGGTTGAGGTGCCTATGATCCCTTCCCGGGCATCTCAACCCCCACGCACATCTTGCATCAGGCGACCTCAATAGGTCAGGCACGTCCACGCTGTCACTCAAGTGGCACCATACTGGACTGCTGTTGACAATGTTAGTCCAGAAGTTCTGTCACTATACCAAGCTCACTGTGGGGGTGCATAAGAACTACCATTACCTACCTATTTTTTTTCTCTGCTATTGGCTTTCATTTGAATATATGACTAAACAAAAATTTGCACCTTTTTTGTAATTTTACAGTTTGAGGTACTCCATTCTAGTACCAGTTTGGACCCATTTTGAATTCAGAAGTGCCATTAATTCTTCACAACAGAGGCTCAACAAGGTGCTGGAAGCATTCCTCAGAGATACTGGCATGACAGCACCATGTAGTTGGTTCTGATTTGTCAGCTGCACATCCAATATGTCAATCTCCCATTCCATCGCATCCCAGAAGTGCTCTACTGGTTTGAGGTCTGGTGACCGTGGAGGCTATTTGAGTACAGTGAACTCATTGTCATGTCCAAGAAACCAGTTTGAGATGATCTGAGCTTTGTGACATGGCACATTATCCTGTAGGATGTACCCATCTACTCTGCTCATAAAAGAATGGACATAATCAGCAACAAGACTGTGTCATTTAAACAATGCTCAGTTGGTACTAAGGGCCCCAAAGTGTGACAAGATATCTCTCACACCATTACACCACTAGTAGCAGTCTGAACTGCTGGTATATTGGATGGTGCCAGATGGGTTGGCACCATCAACCATGTCACATTCAAAGTCATGTAAATCACCTTTATTCCCCATTCTGATGCTCAGCTTGTACTTCAGGAGGTTGTCTTGTTCATGTCTAAATGTAAAGAATTGCTCCAATTCGATTGGAAGATTAGATATTAGAGTTAATTAGGTACACCTGTTCAAGTGCTCGTTAAGTGTCAGTTAAGCATATATACTTGAAGTCTATATGTCCCTGTGACTTTGAAAGGTTTGCTTTGTGTCAGTAGAAAGTAGTTTAGTGTCTCACACACCAAACTGGAAGACTGTCAAATAAGGTGGCCAAAAGAGGACAGATGTGGGACAGCAGGGCCATTTCCTGAAGCCAGGCCTGAGGAAGATGGCCAGACTTGGAGCTATGGGCCTTGGCTTTCTACAGGCAAGGAGAGGAATGTTGAGCAGCACCAACGAGATCCACAGGCTTGAGCTTTCCCCTGTGTTCAGTGCTGGCTCTACAGCCAACCTCCACAGTCAAGACTGAACCCTCACTGACAACAACAAAGTCCCTACTATTGTGAAAAATAATCACATCTAACAGTTACTTTGAAGCACCTCTCATTTAAACTAACATAATAAGAAATAAGAAATGACTACACGAAAGTAAACAGGTTTGCTTGTAGCAATAAATCAAAGCAGAACACCCCACCCAACCATCTCTACTCCACCTCCACCTCTCTCTTCCCTCTACCTTAAAGGACCTAAACATCTTTCAGCTCCCCGTTTTGTTTTCCACACTCAAAGTTTCACCGATTTGATTCACTCCTGGGCAGCTGCTTTGAAAGTTTGGAAAAGGAAAACAACCAACCCCCCCAAGAACCAACTAAACACTACCTGCCGAACACAAAACAGCACACAAATGCAGCAAGAAACTGGTGAACATATTGATGCACTCAGCAGCTACAGAGTCAGGTGTGGCCCTCAGCACAGGTTGGAGAGTGCTATGAAGCAAAAGGGAGATTGGATCTAGGTTAATCTACTGTGTCTACAGGAGGTGTAAACAGGTCACTGTTTTCTAATCGTTTGCCACAGTGCTGTGTTCAGAATGCTCTTAAAAAAAAATTTAAAAATGGCTTTTTGTGTTTTAAAATGCAGTAAAGACAGAATAACAACTGGGATTCACCATGCTCTGTGCAGCAAATCACGTCTAAGTACCTCCGGTGGAGGCACACAAACAATTAAAGACTTAACATTTCCTTTGTGATACACTGAATGTCTGATCAGTCTGATGAAGCAGAAATACATCTGTAGACTTGACACACTTGAGTTGTGTTTTGTCTGCATGTCACTATTTTAAAGTAGTGCTTCTCTTAATCCAGCAACAGGCTGCTTTAATACTGAATTTCATGCAACCTCAATTAGCCCTCATTTGTAACATAGTGGTCTGCAAATAGAGTTACCATGCAGCACGTCGCACATGTAGAGAACAGCAGAAAGGGGAGGAACAAATGAAAGGCTGGATGCAATACTTGTAGCACTCTCTGCTGTCTCCTTTGTAGTATTTAAGCGTGTTTACTCCTTCAAACCGCATATTATAATGTTTGATCATTACCTGACGCACCGCAAACAGAATACAGCGAGCTGTATTGGTGTGGACACTTTCTCTGATGTTAATAAAAAGAAACATTTGAAGAAGAAGGGGGGCCGGTCACAAACAAAGACCAGTTGCTATGGAAGGGCTGACGCAAAAAGAGGACCATCCACACTCCCTACACACACACACACACACACACACACACAGTTGCTGGCAATTTTAAACTCCACAAGACTGTAATTTGAGTGCTCCATTTTTGACCACTGTAACTCAGGTTGCAAATGGGAAAAAAAGAGAGAGGGACAAAAGGCTCGCAGGGGTGGGGTGAGAGCCTAGCGGGTGAGCGCATTATAGGAAGACAGCCTGAAATGCCAGCAGGCAGGTCAAGGGAGCCACTTGTTATCCCGTCCACCTGTGCCCCTAAACACACATCTGTTTTCAGAGACAAAGCCCTCCTGTAGGCACATGGATTGCTTGTCAAATTGCAATGTAATCTCAATGCTTTTTCACAGTAAGAAGCAAAGTTTTGCTTCTGTCTTGCTTCTAAAGTTAAAAAAACAAAACAAAAACAAATTGCTGTGTTTCATTTGGAGTCATAGATTCTTCACAATCACACATTTTCCTAAACACACCAAAGGACCCTAACCCCTTGTGTGACAGGAAAAAACAGAAGCTTTAGTGATTCATCCATGTGTACTATTCTCTAGTCATACATCATACCCATACACTGACAGGAGAGTAAAAGCACTGGACAGATGCCACTTTGGATTCTTTGCGAGGTGAGTGGGTGGAAGCCAGATCTATTCTTGGACCTGGATGGGTTTGCTTTTCAGACATCAATTAGTCTGGGAATAGCAGCAAGTCAGAGAGAATATTACCAGGATGATTCTGAGAGGAGACAGACACCTGTGCCTGGCTGTTTGTTACGGAAGTTCCCAAGCAGCTGTCCTGCACATCTGGGTAATGTCACAAAAGATTATGTGTTACTTGGTCTTGAAGACTTTGTAAACCACTGATCATTTTATCATCTTTTTTCACCATTTAAGTTAGAAACCAAACTGCTGGATATATTTACTTCATAATTTTCATGAAGAGTGATCTAAAAGTTCAGGCATCAGACCACTGTAATATTTTTTAATTTTTGTTTTTATAATTATGTGCTACAGGCACAGTGCATCCATTAAATACAAAGAATACATATATAGACTGTATATAAAAATGGTCAAAGCCACCATGATGCCACATGTTTTGTTTTGAATTAGACTTCAGTGGCAACAGGTTTGATTGAGCAAATAAGGGACAGAACACACTCATTGGGTAATAACTTGTTAATCACTTGTCACTGACAATATCCAATGAGTTTAACCTGGTTTATCATCTTTTCTGACTCTTAGGGTCAGAAAGGAGGACAATTTGAAACAAGAGTTGCCCCCTGCTGCCCATTAAACAAAATATAGACTTGAGTTACTCCCGGTCTAACTTTCAGACCTGGGCTCTAAGACCACCTTTTATATAGAATATATGACGTCAAGAAAAAAAACAAAAAAACCCCTGCTTTTTTATATTCTATTTCTGTCTTCTACATTGTTGGACTTCTTTTTGTAACCACACTCAATGACCTAGGTTGGCTTTGAAAAAACAAAGCAGAAGCCTAGGTCCATGATTAGTATACACAGTCTAAGAGTATAGCTCACAAATGAATAGTCAACATAGCATATTTTAAAACAATAATGCAGAAAAACTGTTGATAATTACTTCCCACATATTTAATATTACCAAAAACCAATAAAACTAGTCAACTGAAATTTTTAATGTTGCATTTGTCATAATTTACCTATTACAATTTTTGCCATCTAATCATCAAACTATTGTAGCTATAAACTCATTTACCTCAAGATTTATCACATACTGCAACATGCATTCAATATTATCTGGTTGCCTGTAATCCTTTTCTTAAGAAATACCATTAATTTTGGCCTTTTCTTGATTTAGAGTCCAGATAACAATAAAGTTAATGACAAGGAATTTAACCAGGAGGAAGTTTTGCATCTCCGTTTCTTGTAATGGAGCTCATTATTTGCACTAGACGTTAGATAGATAATTGGATATGGTGAAATATTTTGGCAAGGACCCACGGTGAAGCTCTGTTTTGAATGTGATTTATTCCATTTTCAAAGTCTTGTATGCTACACTGCATAATTGGCTTGTTGACGGCAAGCCTGTCAGTCAGTATGAACGTATAATGTTGTGACAGTGTGGACATCTAGCAGTGCTGGGTGAGTTATGAAGGCTAAGTGAATACCAGATGAAATGAAACTATAACCCTCTGAATACGGCTGCAGAGCAAGGAATACTCATAAAACATTCATATACAGAGACAGCAGTGAAGATGTGGACCAAAACAAACAAACAAACAAACAAACAAACAAACAAACAAACAAACAAAAACTGTAAGCAGTTTTATTGTTTTTATAACTGACAGCTGACATATACGTTTAAAACTTTATTTCAACTGGTATATGCAGCATTGCACCATTCAGACCAGACAATGTTTTTCCAAACTTCTGTTGTTCAGTTTTGATAAGCCCATGCATATTGTATTGTCTTGATCGTAGCTGACAGGAGCGGCACCACAGTGTGGTCTTCTGCTGCTGTATCCCATCTACTTCAAGGTTTAACGTGCTGTACATTCAAAGACGCTCTTCTGCATACCTTGGTGGTAGTGAGTGGTAGTTGAGTTGCCTTTGTATTGGCTCAAACCAGTCTGGCCTCCACTGACCCCTGACATCAGCTAGGCATTTTCATCCAGAGAACTCCTTTCAGACCATTCTCTATAAATCTTAGAGATGGCTATATAGGAAAATCCCAGTAGATCATATCCACATCACGACATCAGGTATTATCAATCATAGAATTTTAAAGTCATTTAAATCATCTTTCATTCTGATGCTTGGTTTAAACTTCATGCAGGTCGTCTTGACTATGTATAGATGACATGGTTAAGATGACCACACAGCCGTTGAGTGTATTTTGGGTATATACACTGCAAAACTTCTTAACATTACATTTTGAGATGACCAAAACCCTTTCCCTTTCCCTAGGCTTCTTAATTACTATGGCTTGGCTTCAATCAAAATTAGCAGCTTATCAACATCTAGCAGACAACATGGCTGTTTTCAATCAGTAGAAGTATTCCTCTTTGCTGTGGACACCCTTCCACTAATTACTGTGATCCCAGTGCCCCCCCCCCCCGAAT
>VVHJ01001517.1:0-10181 GCA_015107715.1 Tylochromis polylepis
AATGTGAACATCGGCATCTTCAAAAGAGTGACCTTTGTCCTTTAGATGCAGATGGACAGCTGAGTCTTGTCCCGTCGAGGTGGCTCTTCTATGCTGTGCCATGCGTTTATGAAACTCCAGAGGTTGCGTGGTTTGGACATATGTTAATTGCAAGTCTGAATGGGGTAAATGTAGACAGTGTTATTTGACTTACACAGCCACTTTATCCAGTTCAACTGCTCATTAAATATCTAATCAGCCAACCTACTGAAGTTCAAACTGAACATCAGAATGAGGAGGCAAGGTGATTTAAGTGACTGTGAATGTGGTGTGGTTGTATTTAATGATATTTCTGATAGGCAGACAGAGCTGATGAGAAGACAACAGCCACTCAAAATAACCACTTTGTACAACCAATGTTTGCAGAAGAGCATTTCTGAACATACAACATGTCCAGTTCTTGAAGCAGATGGGCTACAGCAGCAGAAGACCACACTGGGTACAACTCCTGTTAGCTAAGAACAGGAAACTGAGGCTACAATTCACACAGGCTCACCAAACCTGGACAATAGAAGATTAGAAAAACGTTGCGTGGTCTGATGAGTCTCGATATCTGCTGCGACATTCAGGTGGTAGGGTCAGAATTTGGAGTAAACAACAGCACCTTGTTGAATCTGTGCCACAAAGATTGAAAGCGTAAGGTGTTCACTCTGATATTAGAAAGGTGTATCTAAAGTGGCTGGTGAGTGTAAATCTGTGAGTGCTGAGGTGTAAAATTAGCTTCAAATAAATTTAGTAAATCCAAAAAAAAAAAAGTATATTCCACAAAACAACCTGATGCATCTGATCTGTGAAGTTCCTCAAACTAAAACACAAAATAAGCACTTTTAGAGTTACAGCAGTCATCCAGAAGGATGGCAGCATAAACCTCATAAATTTCATGATCAGAGCACCCACTCAAGGATTTGTGTGGGCAGTCCTGTGGAAGATACTTGGACTTCTGCAGTCGCTATGCACACATCCTCCAAGTGGACACGTGGGATATCTTTCCATGTGTGTTCAAAATAATGGACACCAAGTGCTTTGTATTTTCCTCTCCTTCCTCTCTGGAAATTAGTTTAAAAAGCAAATGAAAACAACATGTCTTTGAAATACATAAAACCTTTATTAATTTAATTTAATCATCATGATTGTGAAGAAAAAATAATCGTGTATATATTTTTTTTTTAAAACAAACAAAAAAAAACCCTCTGAGAGAGACGATAACTACAACTCCCAAGATAAAATTCAGTGCAGTGTGCAGATAAAAGCAGTTAAAAGCTCAATTTAAGGTAAGGAGGAAAATAAACCTTCACTTCCTGATATGTTTTAAACAAACTCAGTAACTATGACTTGTTTTTTTTACTTTTCTTAGAAATTAATCAAAACAGTTCAAAAATTTGCCTCTGACTTGGTGTTTCTCCACAGAAATGTCAGCTTTGGTTTATAAAGCAGAGCTTTTAACTCTTTCAACCAAATCTGAAGACAGTTTAACTGGAAAACAATTGTGTATATCTACCAATTTCAAGTAAACGATTAAAAAGATTATTCTGAATTTTTATCAACACCAAAAAAATGTTCAGAAGGTCAAAAGATGTTATACGAGTCGCCTGGTTCTGAGGGTTGGAGGATTTGGTTAACTGGTGGCTTTTATGTAAAAGTGAATTTTCTTAATTCACTCCCAAAAAAGGTCCATGTTGAATCTAAACTCAGTGCTCAAAGCGTGTAATTCAACCCTTTGCTCCTTGTGATTGCATCAAATAACGTGTCTCACTTCTAAAAGGACCAAATGTAAATGACTGTCAGCTCTGCTGCTCAAAAGAACATTTTAATCTAACCCAGCTGATGTAACCGGTACCTCTCTCCCTTTGAGGAAATCGCACACCACACAGTATATTTCATGAATGTAACAGTGCAGCAAACGTGCAATGTTTTCCAGTCCAGCGAGAAGAAAAAAAAAAAAAAGGAAACCAGATGCTTCACTTTGTCTAAACAATGCAAACATCTTTCAAGTGTCCTCATACTTTGTGGTGGTTGTTCCTCCTGTAATCAGAAGATATCATTTAAAAAGGTGTAGCACACTCCAAAATAGTTATATTATAATATTTGTTTTGGTCCCTTCGAATCATTTTAAGAGAGAGAGATTTGGGCATATATGCACACACACATTGATATACACGAGTTCTGTAAATAGCTACAGAAAAGAAAATACAGATGTTATCCTACAGCTTTATTTTCTTACCTACATACACAGCATGATACATTTTATTTTACATTCCACTGATATTTTCTTTTACAAAGGGAAAAAGAATACACACTATATATATATATATATATATATATATATATATAAAAGATACTTTAAAGTTTTAAAAATTAAGCAATATTTCCATTAAATTGTATTACTTTTAGTGGTATGATGTGCAATATGCCACAGGAGATGGAGTATAATGAACTGAAAGACTCATAAAAGACAAATGAGTGACTGAAAACAGAAAGTTGAATTTATATGAATATTATTTCTGTCTCATTTGTGACGCCCCTTGTACTTCTTTGCCATCGTGGTGTTGATTTTTACCCTGAACGCTTTGAAGAAGCTGACAGTCATGATGTCTACTCATCACACTCGCTTCTTAAATGTGAAACGTAACTTTAAAAGATGCAAGCCGTTTTTGTCTCCGCAGAGGTGAAAAGGTTCACAATGATGTCAAGCACTTTCTGTGCCAGTGTTACTGTAGCCTCTCTCTCTCTCTCAATCGAAAAGCATTAGTATTTCAACCGTGAGCTTAAGTTCCAGTCTTATTGTGATTTTTAAAAGAAACATATATGGCTTTGACATTAGAATAGAGAGAAAAAGCCTAAATACTTTTTTTTTATCGGTCTTAATGTTATGCCATTAGCAAAAGACTAACTTTAGCTTGCCCCTGTACTGGCGCTTTTGATTCCAAACTGGGTCCAAGCTGTAGAGTAAGTGTCGGTTCGCATGGCTCTTCTTGTTTAATGTTGTTGAGAATGTGCTCTGTACACCAGCTTCGTCCACCGAGACCCTCCCCTTTATTTGCCTGCGTACTTGTTCCTAATAAATGACACTTCTCCTAGACGCAGTGGAAATGTGCATGGGGTATTCACTAGATTTCACACCCAATCGAGGGGGAGGGATGAACTTTTGCTATTTTTTTTCCCTTTTCCTTTGATGAGAACATGTATATTGTACAAAATATATATATATATGAAATATAAATTATACATGGTGTGAGGAGCAGGGATGTGGTGGAGTATAACAACAAAAAAGAATGTTACACTCGTGCTACAGTTTCTGTTGTTCCATGACATGCTTTTGTGGACAGCTAATAAAAGACCACAGGTTAAATCAAATTAAAGGTCTCTGATTTTATTTCGCTTCATCTCTGGAATGTTTTTCTCCATGATGGTGCATTTATTCACAACTCTGGTCCAGAAAGAAATGCTATAAATGCCCAAAGAACAAGCTGAGAATTAACAGAGATTTCCCTTTCATCTGCTTATATTTTATTTGGACAAAACTTTTTTTTTTTGTAGTTTTGCCTTCTGCACACCATCAGAAGATTTTAATCCCACCAAGGTATGATTAAAGTGCAAATCTTTGGCTTCTATAAGCTGCAAAAACTTTTTAAAGATATATTCATGCAATGTGCAATTTAGCAACGCTTTATGGCATCATTGTGACACCACAGGGCATAGTATTGACAAAAAGTTAAACATTGACCTTGGACGCTAACAATGAAGGTCGAGGTCAAATGCTTAGCCAAACTAGGTACTCGTGTCCCCCCCCAAGGCTTAATATATTGTTAAGTTTAAACATGATCCAACAAATAAACGATACAAAAATGTGAAGTTTTTACTGATTTTCACATTTGTTGTGACCTTGACCTGATTTTCATGAAAATGCACCAAGGCTGAGCTCGTGCTGGGCTGTGGCAGTTAAGACAGACAAGTAGGGGAGCTGCTCCTGAGTCTCCTTTATGTAGCAGCAACTTGGAAATAATAAGTGCATCACTTTTTGCCAGAGTTTGATCCTTAGTAGCACTACTGCCCATTATTGTTCTGGTAGGCTGTGTCTTAAAGATTTACCTGGGGATCCTAGTGTGCTTAGACCCCAGCAGGCTGGACCAATTAAGCCATTCTGTAACTTTATGTCAAATCGGCGTTTCTCTCTAGCTACAGGTTTAGAAACTCCAGCCTAAATACAGGGTTTTTCCTCACCCCTAAGACACACACAGTGTCAGTGTCACAGTTTTAGACCCAAATTTCCCAGTTTTTGCATGTGTGCAAAAGCTACCGTTTAAAGTTACGAAAGAGTTGCAGCAACAACTTACGACTTATATATGAATTATATAAACTTAAGTCTGTGGTATGCAAGTGATTGCAAATTGTGTGTTCTGCCAGGTGGCAGCATTATCAGAAGAAGTGGGTAAATAGCATAGAATTTTGCTGGCAACTTTATTAATATAACGGGGATGGCTCAGGATGCGATTTGTCTTCTTCTACACATCCAGAGGAGATTGAGGACAACTTATTGAACTGCTAGGTTTCAGCAGAGAATGTTTTTTTTTTGCACAAACAAAAAAAAAAAAAAACTGCGCTTTCACTGTTAATTTATGGAATAATTATAGAACTGAGCTGGACCATTTCATCGGTTGGTTTAGATGCAGGGCCACATGTTTCACACCCCTAGTCTACACCCCAAATTACTAGACAACAAAAGAAAGTAATGGTTTTTAAAAATATGAGAGAAACATAAGCACTTTTCTAATTAAAAAAAAAAGAAGAGATTGTAAAATTCAAGTCTGTTTTATTGCAGAAAAATGTGTAAGCTGAAAATACTCATTGGTTCCTGATACACATCTTAAGAGATCAATGATATGTTCTTCAGAACACCTGAATGAACATGAAGCAACAAAAGCACCACCTTTTAAACCAGTCAGAGCGTTTTTGGTGAAGCATCTTGTAAATAGACATTTGGATTTCTACTGAAACTCTATTCTCACTTCCTCTGTGAAAGATGACTCCACTTTAAATTCGTGAGTGAGCGAGTGTTCACAAAGGGATTTCTTTTGGAGGAAGGCTAACCCGCACTCCTCGCATACGTAGCTCTTTGGCTTCCCGGCGTGAGTCCGCCTGTGTTTCTTCATGTGGTAAGACAACCTGAAACCTTTGTCACATATGTCACATTTAAATGGCTTCTCTCCCGTGTGGATCCGCATGTGCGACTTCAAGTAGCCCGACTGGATGAAGGCTTTGCCGCACACTTCGCACTTGTATGGCCGCTCCCCGGTGTGGTACCTGTTGTGGAGCCTGAGCTCATTGGCGGTCAGGAAGGTCTTCCCGCACACAGTGCACTGATGCGGCCTCTCTCCCGTGTGGATAAGCTCGTGCCTCTTCAGTGATGTCTCCTTCATGAACTGCTTGCCGCAGCTGTTGCAGGGATACCGGACCCCGATGTGGACTTGCTCCACGTGATTTGTGAGCTGCAGCTTGGTGCGATACGCCATGTCACACTGTGTGCAGGCCCATGGCCTTTCCTCCGAGTGTGTTCCCATGTGGACCGTGAGCTCCGAGGCCGAGCGGTAGCACTTCCCACACTGCCAGCAGAGGAAGGGTTTCTCCCCGGTGTGTTTCCGCTGATGCACTGTCAGACAGTTGGAGGACCTGAACTTCTCCGGGCACATGTTACAAACGTAAGGGAACTCTCCTTTATGGATTCTCTGATGAATGGCGAGGTAGGACAGCTGGATGAAGGTTTTGTCACACTGCGGGCAGGGATACGGCCCGGAGAAGTTGTGCTGCTTCTCGTAGTGTTCCCTCAAGCGTCTCAGTAAAGTGAAAGTCTTGTCGCACATTGTGCACTGCATAGGTCTGTGCATCAGCTTGTGCCTCTCAAAGGCGGCCTCGTTTGCCAGGATCTTGCCGCACTCTTTGCAGTACAGGGGGTCATGGATCCTCTGGTGCACTTTGAGCATGGTCATGCTCTTGAACTCTTTCCCACAGTCATCACATTTCATGACATCCCTCATTTCCATCTTGCAAACGTTCTCCTGGTGGTCCTTCAAAGCAGACAGGTATTCGAAGTGCTTGCCACAATTCGAACACCACACTGGGATCTTCAGCGGGGCCCCTTGCTGGGGGTCAGTGCTACTCGCGTCACTTTGGCTCGGCCCCGCCCTCTGCTCTTTCTTCCACAAGAACCGACTGGTTTTCTTGTGACAGATAGCGTAAATCTGATGTCTTTTGAGGCCGTGCATGTGTTTGAAGCGCTTCTTGCAGTGAACGCAGTGATACGGCCGATCGTCCGTGTGACACTGTATGTGCCTGTTCAGGGTTTTGACGCTGTCAAATACTCGAGAGCACACCGGGCACACTTTCAGGCCTTTTTTGGCCACTTTTTGCACAGGCACAGCAGGGGGCTCCTCACATGTGTCTGCGGGAGTGTCCAGATTACTTTCCTGTTTATCAGTACCTCCAGTCTCCCCGCAGTTCTGCGTCAAAGTTTCGGCTTCAGCCAAAATCTGCTCCACCGTCTTGGTCTCCTCCTCCCTGATGCCCTCGTGACCATGAATAATCTGATGCTTCTTTAACGTGTCTTTGTACTTGAAGCCTTTCTCACATGTGACACAAATAAAGGGACGCTCTTCGGAGTGGGATCGTAAATGCTTTGCGATGTCTGCGGTGCAAGGGAGGATCCTGCTGCAGATAGGACAGACTTTACCCTCCATCGACACCTCCGAAGCTGGCTGCGTATTCGTGCGCTGCGCCCCTTTCCTCTTTAGCTTCTTCTGCTCTCTGCTTTTACAGATCTCCTTCTGGTGTCTCTTTAAAACATAAGGATTCTTGAATTTCTTCTCACAGAAAGAGCATTTGTATGGGCGGTCCTCTGAGTGAGACTTCATGTGCCGTTCCATGTCCACTCGGCGAGCAAAATACTTCCCACACAGGGAGCAGTTTCTGTCTTCTGACATCTCTGAAGTACTCGGATCCCCTGAGTCTTCTTCTTTACCACTGTTGTACATCTCCCCCCTTTCGTGGACGCGCATGGTGTGTCTGTTCATGTCATAATGGTCCCTGAATCGTTTGTCGCAGCTGGTGCACTTGTACTTGAGGTCCCGGTTTGCATCGTGAATTTCCTGGTGCCGTCTCATGGCCGCAGCCCGAAGGAAAGTCTTATTGCACACAGGACATGTTTTATTGTTAGGGTATTTTTTCCTTTGTCTCTTAGCCGTCGCTGAGTCTTGATCCTCTTTTAGGGCTCTTCTCTTCAACTCAAGTCTTTTGCTTTGTTTAAGTGGTTGAAAAGAGGCCGGCTTTAAGGCATCACCCGTTTCCTCTTGCATTGCGTCCTCTTCCGTTTCCTCCTCATTTATTACATTTTCTTCTTGGTCATCAACCAAACTGGGCGGCTGTTCGATCTGGATGTAGTCCAGCAGCGTCACAGTTTCACCCTCCACCTGGACAGTCATGCAGCTTTCCAGCTGCTCTGATGTGGGCTGTAACCGCATTTGGTCTGGATCGATCACAACCTTCTCCAGCTGAGGAAGGGACAGCGAGGAAAGGATGCAGTTCCCAAAGGAAGATGGAATGGCCTGAGTTTCATCTGAAGGAGAAAGAAGAATCCCATTAGCTTTGGTTAGTGTGTTGAAGCTCAAAGTTTGTTCGTGGTAGTGCTGTGCATAATATCAGTTTGCTGGTAAAAGGTTCCTGCAGCCTGAGTGGCCTACAGGTACCGTTCCATGCTCCTAGCAGTGGCAAGGACACAAACAAACAGCAAAACAAGAGAACATAGAATGACAACCACCTGCTAAACCATTCCCTCTTTGAGGGTTGTCTTGCTGTTGCCTGTCCAGTGCATCTGATGGAACTTTCCCTGAAGTTTAACTCACTTGGTGTTATTCTGTGTTAGTCCAAATATTCCTGTAATGTTGTGAGTAGTGTACTAGTGATAATTTTCCACAGATAAACACAAAGATTCACAATTGTTAATATGACAAAGAAGCCACTAAGCTGTGTGTAAGAAACAAACAAACAAAAGAAATCTCCTGAGAAATATAATTGACAACACATAACTAGACTCTGCAATTTCATTTTGTTTTCGAAGCGATGTCATACCTCCCGCTCAGTGTATGACTTTCTGTCAGACTCAGCGATCGTGTTGTTGTGTTTTTGCATAGCCATTTCCTTCATTGCCAGGTTTATAAAACTGTATAAAAGCTTTAATTTTCGTGATGGAGTCGCTCTCATGCCTGATTGAGTGACTGGCCAGTCAGTGGCATGCAGTCTGTTGACATCACATTTTCAGATCACTTCAGATCTCTTGGAACCCCGGTCAAGCAGGTACTAAAAAAAAAGTACGTTGTACCAGGTACTACCACCTAATTTTTTAAGAGCTGGATGTTTTTAGGTATGAATGGTCTGTCTATGACAAATGTTATGAGACTAGTTAGCTAGCGAAGAAGAAGAAAAATGTCCGACCACCAATTATCGGGGGGTATGCTGCAAAGCAGAGATAAATCTAGTTTTTGTTACATTTCTCCCACAGAAGTAAGAGAGAGTAGAACATGGACCATTTAAACTTTACTTATTTTAGTATCAGGTTTGAGGACATTTTAATCTACTCTCAAATTTGAACATTAGTGCTTCATCAGGTTACTTTTTTGTACAAATAACCTAACTGAAAATGAACTGCAGTACAATCAAATGCCGCTAACCTTTCCCACATGTCTGCGATCTTTCCAAATACACTTCGCTACTGTGTTGTATGCCAACTGAGATGAGCAGATCATGCCAGAGATCACAGCGTTTGTAGACAAGTCCATCACTTCCATTCAAACTACATCTGCAACAATGTGCTCGTGACCTAAGACTCACCGCTCCAGTTGAAATGTCCCAGTGTTGTGTGATACCGCAGAACAGTTTTTAGGTGCTGCAGGTCAGGAACCGAGTGTGCACACTCCTCCAGAGCTGAAGGGACGGCACTGAGCATGGACGCAGTCTACAAAAGAAATGCAAAAAATACAAATAAAAGGGAAATAAAAAAGGGAGCCAAGGACAAAAATTCACCTCTTCTGACTCGGAAGATTACTTAGAAAATTTCTATCAGTAGTAATTTTTTAATGCAAACTGGACTCATATCTTATTTAGGGAAGTGGAATAGTGCTGGAAAGGCCGCTTTGCCACATTCATTGTAGTACCTGTTGAATATCTGGAACTGGAAGAAGCTTCTCCAATCTGGACAGGAAATCCAGCATTAAAACCTGAATAGCACTGTCATATTCAGGCCCAAAGTCAGTAGGGAAAACATGCTGAGGGTGGGGAAAAAAAAAATGTGTATTATATATTCTGTTTCTCTATTATTAGATAGGATACTTGAGTTTAACAGCACATGAAGTTACAAACCTGGAAGAACTTCTCCTTCTCTTCAGGATCCTTCAACAACAATTCAACCTGATCCACAAAGTTGGACTCTGGAAACTCAACGTCTGCAAAACACGGCTGGGAAGAAAATAAATAAATCACAAGCTGCAGTTTAAGCAGAAAAAGACAAAAATAACAATAATTGGAGGGAAAATATGACGAGGCTCCTGGCCTCCAGGACACTTGATTTCTTTTAAAGGATCTAACCTGTGCTGCCCAAGTGGACACGAGGGCTTTGATCCTGTTCAGGTGCATCTCGATGGTTTCTCTGTCCGTTATCTGTTCGGCCCGACACAATTCAAGAACAACCTAAAACAAGATTTTATTAATATATTTTTAAAAAAAAGGAAAAAACAAAACAAAACACTACACTGCTAAAAATGAATAAATAAAGGGAACACAAAAATAAGGCACCCCAGATCTGAATGAATGAAATATTCTTATTAAATACTTTGTTCTTTACATAGTTGAATGTGCTGACAACAAAATCACACAAAAATTATCAATGGAAATCAAATTTAGCAACCAATGGAGGTCTGGATTGGGAGTCACACTCAAAATTAAAGTGGAAAAACACACTACAGGCTGATCCAACTTTGATGTAATGTCCTTAAAACAAGTCAAAATAAGCCTCAGTAGTGTGTGTGGCCTCCACGTGCCTGTATGACCTCCCTACAACGCCTGGGCATGCTCCTGATGAGGTGGCGGATGGTCTCCTG
>VVHJ01001518.1:2645-15010 GCA_015107715.1 Tylochromis polylepis
TGTTTGAAAAAAAAACCCCCCCCCCCCCCACACACACACACACACACACCACCATCACCACCTTTTCTCTCTTTCACAGCCTTACTGTCTGTCTCCCCAAACCAAACCATGCTCTAGCCAGTGATGGCACACAGGTTGAGGAATGAACCCTTGGCTTGGCTACGCCAGCAGGCAAACTGCAGCATTTCTGCTTCCTTCAGAAGTTCTTATTTATTTATTTATTTCCTCCACCGCCACCACCACCACATCTCCCCTGTGGCCACTGAGGTGGAAACAGCAAGGGTGATGAAATGAAATCATTTCTCTTCCCTTGTTCTCACTTTCCAGTCGCCGTCACACTTCTCCTCTTGATTCTTTCTATTTCATCCGCTGTCTCTTCTGACTTTTCCCATGACGTGGCGCCTGATCTCATAGGCCCCGAAATATCACAAGCACCATCAAACCCATCTGTTCAGTAAGAGGCAGTCACGTATGACAAATTACATGGTACACTTCAACTGTGGAGCTTCTGCCACGTCAGGATGTGATGGAGACACTAATCATACGACGGTACGAGAGACAGTACATAAAAAAGATGTGTGAGTCACATGAAAGAGGAAGCATCTGAGCTATAGTTATATATCTATGATGCTTATAAATGGAAATAATCATACAATAGTCTTTGTTCCTAAGTTACGTAAAAATATTGAACAAACTTACAAAGACCAAGTATTGTTACAGGGGAAATTGTTTGCCTTGTACCGTTTGTTTGAGCTCAGACTCTTTGAGCGACCTAAATCTGCCTACATTTCCCAGAAGTCCATTTTAGGAGCGTCTGTAAATACCGTATCAGTCTTTAGAAATAGTCAGTGGCACAAAGATACGCATTTTTAACACTTAAGAAACAACCCGAGAACAAATATGTTGACCTATAAATCATATAAAATATGCACAATAGCCTTGAGCTTTCACTGAAATCAGACTCTTTATAAAATCAGTGCAGTGGGTTTTATCCGTTGCCTTTAATTTAAGTGTCTTAGAGAAATTAATGGGTAATTTACTAGCCTAAAAAAACATCCCAGAATAAAATGTAAATGTCAGAGAAGTGTGCACCACTTTCTGCTAACAGTACTGTACTGCATGTTAAAGTTACTGTTGTGCCCGTGAGAGTAAATGACCTTAAACTGTCTTGTATGAAGTGTAATGAAAGGGTGAACAAAGGCAGACAATTCAGACAAAGCTAATTGCACTGGGCAGTTAATTGAATTTTAATTTTAATTTACAATATTGGCTTTAGTTTATTATTCAGATGAGATCATCAAAATTAAAACACTTATTGTGCCATGCCGTGTTTGGTAATGTTGTTGTTTTTCTTTTCAGTGCACGCATTTCCTTTATTTCAACCTTGTTTATTTATGTACTTATACATGTGGCTGAATGACAATGAAACGTCAATGAAATGTATTTTTTAAGTTCAATAAAAACACGGACATTACATAAAACTACTAAACAATCGTGACACTCAACAACGACCAAAATGATTGTGATCAACCTCAAATTTTCAAATGAAAAAGAACATACATTCAGTTGATGATATTCGATCTGTGACTATTTTATCCATTATTCAAATATCCATGTGCAAGACAATACCATAATAATCATTTATTTTCTTCTCTTCAGGCACCTGTTAGTAATCTGTGTCCACTGGTAAACTGCATGACCTGTTTTCCAGAAATGCTACATCCTATTAGCATACAGATGTGATGATTGCTAAAAAGATTAATTACGTCAACACGTTAATGCATTTTAATTTTCATGGCAGTCGGTTGCTGCGTCTCCTAACAAACAGGTGCAAACTGCATCTAGGTCAGCTGTTTAGTTTGCAGTTACAGCCTAACCGTCTCACTCCGTTGTGTATTACTGGCTGCCCATTTACTTGTTGCTATAGTGACTGACATATTCCAGTGTCTTTGAGCAGCTTGCCCTAAAGGGTAATGCTTAAGCCCTAGGATGTCTGCCATTTAAGAATCTTAATGAAGCCTTCTCTTTAACCAATAATAGACTCATACCGCTAGCATCAAGATTTAGTGCTATATAGTGGTGGTACATGTGGTACATCCTCAGAGTGAAGTCTAGAAGGTCAAGTAGATATAAATCCATTGTTCTATGTCTTGAAGGGAGCGTGTATAAATGTCAACATGCATCAGTGTGCCTATAACAAATGTCAATATGTCCAAATCCTTTTCTTATGACATTCTCTGACCATGCCCATTATCTGGTAATACTCACACGTTTCTCTCTGTCTTGTTTGTTTTACGCAGGTAGGAATGGACTGGGCTGTGGATTCTGGAAGCTAGTAAAGACAATCAGTGAGGACGGTTATCTTTAAAGAAAGAAGAAGTTTTATGGATACCTATAAAGGTTCTTAATATAAGTCTTTTGAGGTGTAATATTGGTCCAGGCTTTTTTCTTTTTTCCACCTCCCACCTTTTTTTGGCTCGCCTGATTGCACCCTTGGCCTCAAACCCTGACACCAGCATTGAGTGAATCAAGGGCATCTACATAGGAAGACAATAAAACCCTAGGGAGCCCTGTGGTGGTTGCGGCAGGGCTGATAAGTCAGTTGCCACAGCGGATGCAACAAATGAGTCATTATTTGTGACGTTAATAGCTCAGACCAATTAATCTACAAGGACCAATTTCTGACTGGAGGGAATCGGTCCAATATGAAGGACTTGTCATTTGTGGATCATCTCTTTGTTGGCTTGGCCATGGCCTCTTTTGTTGTAGCCACTGAGCTGAGGCCTGATTGCCCAAAGCTTTGTGTGTGTGAGATTAGACCCTGGTTTTCCCCTACTTCTGTCTACATGGAAGCACAGACAGTTGACTGCAATGATTTGGGACTCTTTAGCCTGCCAGAAAAATTTCCAGTGGGTACACAAGTACTGTTACTGCAAACAAACAATGTCGAGAGGATTGACAGACCTTTGGATTACATGCCCAATATCACAGAGATTGATTTATCGCAAAACAACTTATCCTCAATCAGCAACATCCACCTTGGGAATCTTACTCAGCTGCTCTCCCTTCACTTGGAAGAGAACTGGATACGAGAGCTTCCCGAGCCATGCCTGTCAGAGGTGGCGAACCTTCAGGAGCTCTACATGAATCACAATCTCATCTCTTCTATCTCTCCGCTGGCTTTCCAGGGTCTAAGCAACCTTGTGCGGCTCCATCTCAATTCTAACAAGCTGAGTGTCATTAAAAGAGAATGGTTTGAACCTTTGCCAAATCTGGAGATCCTAATGATTGGTGAAAATCCAGTTCTTTCAATTGATGACATGAACTTCAAACCTCTGAGTAACCTCCGCAGTCTTGTTCTCACCAGAATGAACCTGTCCCAGCTTCCTGATGATTCACTGGCTGGTCTTGATAACTTGGAGAGCATCTCTTTCTATGATAATATTTTTCCCGAGGTTCCTCACTCTGCCCTGAGAAATGTCAAGAATCTTAAGTTTTTGGATCTAAATAAAAACCCCATTACTAGGATACAAAGAGGGGACTTTGTGGATATGCTTCATTTGAAAGAACTAGGGATTAACAGCATGCCAGAGCTAGTTTCCATTGACAGCTTTGCCCTGAATAACCTCCCTGAGCTGACCAAAATTGAAGCCACCAACAATCCTAAACTCTCTTATATCCATCCTAATGCTTTCTACAAACTCCCACGGCTGGAAACCCTTATGCTAAACGGCAATGCTCTCAGTGCCCTCCACAGGATTACTGTTGAATCTCTTCCAAATCTGAGGGAGGTAAGCATGCACAGTAACCCAATCCGCTGTGATTGCGTAGTCCGCTGGATGAACATGAACAAGACCAACATCCGCTTCATGGAGCCTGACTCACTATACTGCGTAGAGCCTCCAGAGTACGAGGGCCAGCATGTCCGGCAGGTGCACTTTAGGGAGATGATGGAGATTTGCCTGCCTCTGATATCACCCGAAAGCATGCCAGGGCACATTAAAGCACAGAGCGGGTGCTCGGTGTCACTTCATTGTCGGGCTTTTGCCGAACCAGAGCCGGACATCTACTGGATCACCCCATCTGGCACCAGGGTCCTGCCTAACACCGTGTCTGACAAGTTCTACATGCACCCAGAGGGAACCTTTGACATCTACGATATAACAGAAAATGAAGCCGGTGTTTACACCTGTGTTGCCCATAATTTGGTCGGTGCTGATCTTAAATCCGTCTCAGTAGAGGTAAACGGATATTTTCCCCAACCTATCAACGATTCTCTGAATGTTGAAGTCAAATCAGTGGAGACAAACTCCATTCTGGTTTCCTGGAAGGCTGGCCCTGGCACTTTGGCTCCCAACATTAAATGGTACACCGTTTTAGATGCCAACCATCCCACCATGGCTTTTACCACCAGGGTTCCCTCAGATGTCCAGGTCTACAACCTTACCCATCTCAGCCCCGCCACTCACTACAAAGTCTGTGTGGATATCCGCAACATCCACTACAACCACGACACCAAATGTGTCACTGTCACCACTAAGGGATTAGAGTTGGCAGCCAAGGACACAGAAAAATGGGATGCAGCAGTAATCACTGTCTTTGGTGTGCTCCTGGCTGTGATTTCAGTGGCCTGCCTGTTTATTTATGTGTCTCTGAGGAACCACCACCTTTATGGGGATATAAGGAAATGGGACTCTAAAGCTTCGCTGATACCAGTGGAAGCTCCCGGTATGCACTCATCTTTCTTTACAAAGCTGTGGGTTACGGGTAAGGGACTGCCAAGTGGAGTGGAAGTGAAAGCCACAGTCATAAATGTATCTGACAATGCCTTTTAAGAACCACAGCTTTGTAGAGCACCACACAGCTACAGCAAATGGACAAGGCCACAGAGCAGGGATGGACGATGATATACTGTTTTCAAAGGCATACCCATTGCCGGTCCCCAGCTCAGATACAATGGGTGAACTATTACTGGAAGGGGATGGAACAGTTTAAATTGACTACGTACTATCCCAGTTTCAACCCTAGTTGAAGTGGTGGCTTTGTAACCATCAAACCAAGCTAACATCAACAGGAAGGGGTATTTACTGCAAAAAAAATTCGATTACAGTACCATTCATACAGAAATGCAGGCAGAGAAAAGGAAGTGGACGTGTTGAAGGTCAGCTCTCTTGTAATTGACTGTTAAATGTGTTCAGAGTTGTGGAACTGTCCGTGTGGTCTCAAGCAATACCGTCTGTGCTTTGTCAAACATCCATAGACGAGTTAGAGATACAGTAATAACACCTGTCTATTATGGGAAGGGAGATTTATTAGAGTAGACAAATAACAGTGACTATGGTGTAAGCCTTTTGATGAAATATACCCCCCCTTTTCTATTTAAAAACGGATTCTTGATTTTTCATGGAAATATTGTTATATATTCTATTATGTTGATGTAATGACAAATCCTCTGTATGTGAACAGTTTAAATGGGTTTTAAATGAAGGCAAGGAGCAGACTACTTTTGATTACAACATCACATTAAGCTTAATGAAATTCAGCGACAAAATGGGTATCTAGAGAGGATATTTGCCAAATGGCTGTTTATGCTTTGTAGTTCTCATTGCAATGGTGACTGGCAAAAACACTGGACTCAAACAAATATATCGAGTTGTTTAAAACTAAAGCGAGTGATGTTTTATCTCCTCAAGAGGTGGTTTGTTAATGCCCTGGTAAGTGCCTACAACAAGAGCTACATGAGGTAAACGGAGAAGAAACTGAAGAAATTCATCAGCCACAGCAAAACAGTCATGTCATCATTGCAGAGTCACAAGCTATTCTCCAGTACTTTTAGTGGAAATACTTTCTCAGTATTTTTAGCATACATATTTTAAGAAAACATTTTGTTGTTGCTTTGGGTGTCAAGTTAAAAAGCCATTTTTATATTACCTGTATTATATGTGATCAATGGGCACAACAGACTAATTAAGAAAAGCGCTGAGAAAAAAATAAATGTCATTGTTTCTTTTACAAACAATTGCCTACTTTCTCTCATTTCATTCTCGTATTTAGAATAACAGCAAAAGGGACCTGTTATGCTCATTTTCAGCTCTTTCTTTTGGCCTCCACTTGAATAACTTTGCATGCGTCACAGTCCCAAATAACCCTTATTTGTGTATAAATAACCCCTAATTTATACATTGGGCCTTGGTGCAGCCTCTGCTGCCTGAAACAAGCCCTTATAGAGCTCTTCCTCTCCCTTTAAGGCAACTTTCCTCCTATTGGCTGCCTCTAATAAACAGCAGATGGGTGGGGAGGTAACCATATTCAGCATATCCCCTGTCAGCGACATCATACAGAGGCAAAGGCAGAAAATATTGTCCGAGTATAAAAGCAGTCTGTTGGCTGAACTTTTGGCTCACAGGGATTACTTGTAGAACCTAAGTGATTTATTGCCAGGACGACGTCATCGGCCCATATTAGCTATTTCCGATCTGTTGGTATCGACATTTGTAATTGGACCATTAACAAACATTAAAGAAAACAAAGACAAAGTCCGGGAGAAACACCCTCCAACCATCTTACAGCTTTTGAAGTTGCACAGTTTGGTCCACCACAGGTCATGCCACAACTTTCCTCTTAGCAGCTGTGTGTTTGAGTGTGTTTTGAACACCAAAAAGACAACAAGCAGCTGATCCAACCAGAGTTGGCCAGAGTGTAAATGACTTATCTTCTACTTGTTTGACAATAAAGCAAGTTTATATTTAAAATCATTATCATAATATCTTAGTGAGGACTCACACATAACTACACATAACAAATGTCAGGGAAATCTTTTTATGTTTCATGAAAGAAAAAATATCGGCTGATAGATCTGATTTTTAATTCGCCAAATATCAGTATTGGTATCGGTCTTAAAAATCAGTTAGAAGCCATATTGGTTATATTTTATTGTTGGTTGTCATTCATAATGACATTCGCGCTTTTATACCGCACTGTTGTTTTAAGTCTTACTTAATTTGCCTTTATTTATATGTATCAGAATATCTGAATCGTTAATCACCTAAATCGGCTGGGTTCTAATTACCTACACATACATTAACCTCTTTGTTATAAAACTTTGGCCTTTTTTTAAAAGGCGCACCCATGATTGTAACAGTAGAAAGACGACAGACAATAACAAAAAGCATAGTAGATCCCCTTTAATAAATATACTCATGTCATCATCTAGTAATGGTGTACAGTGCCTTGACTTTTATATGACATTTCAACTGCAAGAATGTAAAACAGAGTATTGATAATGAGAAAATGGTACAGAAGAAAAAAAAAACTCTTTTGAATCAGACCACAGGGGATGAGTCAAGGGACTTCAGCTGAATGGCTGAGTGGTCGTCCTGACCCTGGGAAGAAAAAGAAGGAAAAAAAAACAGCAACAAAAGAGCAGAACTCATTAGTCGCCTCATTAAGAACATGTTCGTCCTTCAGCTGGTCTGAATATAGTCACTGTGTTGCAGCTACAGCTGCTGCTGCCCGTGCTCAGACGGGGACACAACGTCCCTACGACACAGAGATAAAGTACAGTATACCGAAAAGTCATGTGGAGTGGCACGGAGCCGAGTCGAAGCTTCACATTTTATTTGTCTTACTGAATTATCCAGCACATAGAACATTTCACATGAGAAAGCCAAGCATGATGAATGGCTGTCAGAGGCAGAGTGACATGGTGGATTTATCAAACAGGGCCTAACACTCATACATCAGGCCAGCCTTCAGCACCACAGACAGAGGCTTTTAGAGCTGAGCCATCTGTCAAAGACAAAGGGAGTTAAAATATGACATGCCGTGCTCCTCAGGTATCGCTCAGGTCAGACCAGGTCTGCCTCTTTGCAAACACAGATGCACAAATGAAGCTTGGCAGAGCTCAATGCCACATGCTTATATTCTTACACAGATAAAGAAAAGCAATTCAAGGTCACTCGCTGACACAGAGGTACTCCAGAAGAAAACAAAAACACTTATAGGCACAAACAGTTAAGCTCTGAATCAACCAGTCACTCATACCTGAAGTGTTGCAGTTCAGTCCTGACAGGCAGGGGCAATACTAAATGAGTTCACTGACCAAACATGTTCTATGAGATTAGTAAAGTAGCCCAGAGACATTAGCCTATTGCCTTAAAAAAAATGCATTATAGTTTTTACACCTCCTGATGTGATTACATATGTCGTAGTTGAGTGAATACACTGAATGTAGCCAGGAAACTCATCTCTCCTGCTGTCGCTCCCAATTTCATGCATTTGCACGACCTCTTTGTTTTATCCCCCTCCGCTAGCCGCTGACAGTTTGGGAGATAGCGCCCCCCCCACTTCTTCTTTCCTTTTGTCTGAATTTGTACATTCAAAGGAAGCCATATTAGAAAAAAAAACTGGATTTAACTTAAATCCCACATGAAAAGAACTAGTGAGCTGTCACCATTTAATCCGCAGTGAGGACGAAAAAATTATGTTTCTCGCTGAATCTTCAAATATTTCAAATATTAAAACCCACCTTGTTCTATTCAAAGAAAGCCATCTGCACCGTGGCAGATATTAAAGCATTGTCTGTGAAGGCTTATGGATGGGTGTTCCTACTGGTTACATATTCATTTTAATTTTGTAAGGATCATTGCCGGCCTGTCTGAGATTTGATGTTGCAAACCACCGATGGGAGGTACAAGTTCAATAGTATATTTATTTATTCTACTTTTTACACAAGGTAATCACTAAGTCAATGGCTAGAAGGTAATTTTCCTTGTATGTTATCGGATTAAATAAGCCTGTTTACATTTTATAGTGTTAGCCTGTTGATCCACACTTGCTACTACAACAGTGTACATATAGAAGCATTACCAAAATGACTCGTAAAGAATGTAGGAAGGTGCTATTTAAACACTTTTTAGTCCATAATTCTCCAAATGGGTTGTATTCATAACAGTTTCATTCACACAACAGCCTGAATAAATGGGGTTTTTTTCGTATTGAAAGCTACAATTAAATATTAAATTCCCCCGCTCTCTGAGATAAGATTAAAGAAAAAACTATAACACTGCAAAAGGCTGCAGAAAGCAAACAATGTTCACGGTGCTACAGGCATTTTTATACGTTTGAATTATCAGCTTATTAAAGTTACAAACTTCCACATAGGTCAGTCAGTGTAGCTACGGGCAACCACATTCCAATGAAAGTGAAATGTCAACATGCGTTTACAATCCTGCTGCTAACACTATATTTAATGCCACTGCTTGCTTTTAAGAGGCCTTTATAGGCAGCCATTGGAGAAACAACCAGATGACCTATGGACCGCAATAACAACGCACTGATCGCTTGTAAGTCTGAATAAAAAGGGATTTGCCTTTGGAGGCAGGTAAAGTGCTTCTATATCATGAGTGGAGGGAGGTCTTTGTTAATTAAAAATAATTTTTAAAACAAGCAGTGTGAATTGTTTAACACTTTCATAGTCTTTTTGATGGGTTCACACATGTATCTTCAGCGAGCCCAGATTTGTCCAGCGCATCGCCCTTCTGATCATGCACCGCTGTGTATTTCCTGAAAAACAGAGACACATGGTGTCAAAGCAGATTTGGTACGACTCGTCGACGGGTGAGCAGTCAAAAGCCATTTGTGTGAGTGCATTTCGACTCTGCCTGGCCTCCTCCTGTCGACGTTTCCATAACCGTCCATCACTCACAGTGTGTCCCACCAAACAAATGTTGTGCTTTTTTTAGCCTCTGCTTGCTTCCACACATATTTACACACGTGACAACCAAGTAACGTAGACCCAAAAACACAGGAGTTATTACTTACTTCCATTGACTCAGAGCAATCACATATAAAGAGGAAAATTCACAAGGCCATGCAAATTGGAGGTTTCTTAACATAAGTGAACTGTCATATTGATAAATACACAACCATAAGTCTTCCTGCGGCCACTGTTAAGAATCAGCCTGAGCTGAATGTAGGAATGACACAACTCCACAGAGAGCTTTCTCACTAATTGGATGACCCATTTTCAAACAGTTGATTAGTTTCCTGGGCTCCTGATTGATTGCTGCCTCTCTTTGTCTCACTGTTTCCTCCATGAAGTGGACACGGAACCGGTTCCTGTCGGATCGATACAGGGGCTAATGAGTTACTCGCATGCATTTGCTCACATTAATGTTGTATTGCAAATTAGGGAAGGGAAGAAAAAAATGGAAGGCCCAAAGTACCTAACAAGCAAACATGTCAGGACATGCAGGAGCACTATTTTTTTTTTCTTCTGGTTTTAAACAAGCACGGTCAGCCTCATGGCACAGATGCACCACCGCTCCCATTAGATTAGCGCTGCAGACGCATCGATATTCTGGTTAGACCACATTAATCATTACTGAACATTAGGGTGAATTTGTGAAATGGCGGGAAAGCCACCTACAGTTACAGACCTCATGAAAAAGCAACCTTTGTTCTGCAAGCCTGTTTATATAAGGCTTCCATCTACAGACAGGTCTGCTGCAGATTTTGTTCCCCACTGATAGGTTTGAAGAAGAGCTGGATAATGACTGGTTACAACAGTGTTTTGAGGTTGAGTAGACCAGTTTCCATTACTTTTGTGGCTTAATAATAATAATGAATACCTAAAAAAGCTTTTTTATCTTTTCAGGATAAATACCAGTTTATTGTCTGATAATATGCACCCACCAAAAGGATAAAGCATGTGGGATGAGTGTCATCATTTTTCACTTAACCACGGAAGCGTCCGACAGGTGGAGATGGAAATAATGGGGAGGTGTGAAATCTCACTGGTTCAGCTTTTGTGTGTGTCATATATCTGTTCATTTTTTAAAATAATAAGAATAAAAGAAATAAATTAAAAAACACAACATTTTTTTTCTGTGAATAAAGCCACAGCTGTGCTTTGGATAAAACATCCTTTTCTGTGTCAGCGTTGGTGTGTTTCGGAGCTCCCGTGGTCTGCCGGCAACACATCTGTCAATGAAGGAGTGTGCAGGTTCAAACAGAAATATGCAGGACTCAGCAGAAATTGAAGTGCAGTGCCCGCCAAATTTGGAACAATAACCATATATTCAGACACAACCTCAGCCATCACAGCAAGGCGGAGCAGCAGCAGCTGCGCTCACATCTAGTAACCAAACCCTGTCACAATTCAGCCTGTTAAAATGAGTAATAAGTGCTAAATGCATCATAAAGTTTCACACCTCTCCTTTCAATAGTGTCTGCAGGGTCTTTCTTTTAACAAGCGGTGTATAATTGGACTGGACCAACACAACATCAGCTGTTGGTACGGATCAGAAGGGCTGTATAGCATAATTAGGGAAATGAAGCTTTTGTTGCCCACTGTATTATATTGTACAAGAACGTGAACAAGCATTTTTACGAAGGATAGAAGTAATGCTTGAATCCTGCGCCATTATAATATTAAGTGGACTGGACTGTTACTACTACTCGGTCTACTATTAATCTGCTCAATAAACACTATTCTTTTTATTCATTAATATGAATTGTGAGTGTAGTCAGAGGTCTGATAGGAGGACCAAGGAGGTCAAGACTAGATCAGACTATTTGTTGAAATGAAAACAGATTTGACTTACAATATGTGTGGTGAGCTTTCTTTCACAAATACAGTAAGGATAATGGTCCAAAACAATGAAAACATTAATTTTAATGGCAAAAAATATCAGCTCCTTGGATCCAGACAGCACCATAAAACCTTCTGAAAAGCTGGCGAAAGCAATACAATAGTGATAAAAGGCAAACAAAAAGCAAGCATTGGTGATGCTTAGACACAATAACAACATAAAAGTACAGTTTTGTTTTTAGATTGCTGGCTTTGTGATGTTGTGCTTCTGCTGATTTGTGTGAGGTGTCAACACAGGCTGGCAGCAACAAATACAAAAATAAGAGGGAGAAATACAGAAATGAAGTTCCATCCATCCTCTACCGCTTGTCCTTTTCAGGGTCGCTGGAGCCTATCCCAGCTATCTTAGGGCGAGAGGCAGGGTACACCTTGGACAGGTCGCCAGTCTGTCACAGGGCTAACACATACAGACAGACAACCATTCACACCTTTGGGCAATTTAGAGTTTCCAATTAACCTACCCCCACTAACTGCATGTCTTTGGATTGTGGGAGGAAGCCGGAGTACCTGGAGTGAACCCACGCAAACACGGGGAGAACATGCAAACTCCACACAGAAAGACCAATGGACCAAGATCAATGGAAATCAAATTTTTTCAACCCATGGAGGTCCAGATTTGGAGACACACTCAAAATTAAAGTGGAAAAACACACTACAGGCTGATCCAACTTTGATGTGATGTCCTTAAAACAAGTCAAAATGAAGCACAGTA
>VVHJ01001518.1:18399-35027 GCA_015107715.1 Tylochromis polylepis
GTTGCAAGTGTAAAAAAAAAAAAAAATTATCAAGAAAAGCTCTAAAAAAGGAATGATTGTGACTAAAATCCCTTTATTTATGTGCTCTCTGTGCGACGAGCTGTAGAGATTTCTGCCATTTGTAAGCTCTGTCTGAATTCTGTCAAAAGAGAAAGCTTTCCTCGGTCCTCTGAAGTGCATCCAAAAGAACATGGGTGATAACGAGGGCCTGGCTTCTCTCTCTCTTCGTCCTGCAGGCCATTAGTGGGAAAGGCTTTTTTTTTTTTTTCTGGATCTCGATTCTAAGACACAACTATTTCTGTCTCTGCTGGCTTTTCTTTTATGCCGGTAGGGCCTTGTTGCTGAGTCCTCCCCGCTGGCATCAAACAAGGGGTGTAAAGATTGAGCAAGTGCCATTGTTTGCAACACTGGCACAGGATTAGCAAGGTGAGAAAATGTGAGAAGGGTTATTGAGCCTCATCAGAATCAAAGGGAAGACAAGGTAATGAGGGGGATTCAATCAAAGAAATGGGACCGCTCTTTCAACACAGAGGTTTTAAGCCCACAGCAGTGAGGAGACAGATACTCTTATATAACTCGACCAAAGCCACATTAGCGTGGGATTCAGGTAGGCTGCCAAATCAGTGCCATTTTACTGTTAAACACTGATAGGATGTTCCCTGGTGGCCCGAGGGTCATTTTGGCCTGTTGTAAACAGTCAACTTAAACAGCGGTAATAAAATAACAAGCACTAAATGAACTGACAGACCTCTGAGAATCCGTGCCACAAGACGGACTTTCTTGCTTTTGTCATAGACTTCTGGGAGGGGGGGTCACGCTGCAATGTCCACAGCGTGCAGCTGTGCACACTAAAGAGTCACGCAGCCTCTCTTGGCAAGCCATGTGACATCTACCTGCTTTTCTTCCAATAACATTTAAGTTCCAAGGAAAGGACATTCGGAGGAAAAAGGAAAAGTGGAGGACGTAAGGAGAGACCAAAAAAGAGGAAGAACCATCAACAGGTCAGTCAAAAACACTACCCAAGTCACACATACTTCGCCTGCTTACATGACTGTAGCTTATACTTAATTTCATTTATTATATGAGATTTTTTATGCTTTTGCTTAACACTTGAATAACTTTATAGTTCATTCTTTAAAAAAAAAAAAGAAAAACACAGGGCAGCAGTTTTGTGTGTCTAAGCTTGAACATGTGCATGACTGCAGATCCAAATGCAAATGAGTTTCTGCGAGTACATCCACAGGCCTATTCATTCAGAACTCAGTATTCACATCGGTTTGTCATTCTGTCAAAATTTGCCAAATTAGCTTTATTTTGTAATCTGAATAACTTTCCACTCAAATGAACACCTCGAAAATAGGAATAAATAGTGATATTTTGTTAACATGACACAAAATATCATAAATGTTTACTTACTCTTTTTTGAACTATTACTACACGTATGGTTACAGGCTCTTTCTACATCTTTACAATACAATTTTTAAGCACACGTGATTTTGCCCAAAAAACAAAAACATAAAATAACACAAAAACTAATACTATTATTGATGCTTTTGTAGATATTGCAGTACTGTTGTCTATTTTTAACTCCGACAAGAAGGTTATAGTTTTGTTAGATTTGTCTGTTTGCCAGTCTGTATCTAAACACTATGGACTGAAAAGATTTGAATGAATACTGTACTGGAATACATCTACAACATTCCTGAATACATATTATTTTTTAATCAAAATAAGATTATGATCAAAAACGTTTTCATTGGATATTTATTACAAAACATTTTTTTAAAAATGAAACAATGAAATGAATGCTACACGTACTGCATCCACATAAATAAAAAAAATACAAGAATAATTATGCTAAAGATTATGTCAAGTATGTTAAAATGGGTTTCGGGCAAATAACAAAACCCTGCACTCTCCCCTTATTTCTACTGCACTACAAACGGTATAGTGTAGTAGAAAACAACAGAATACTATTCCCTTAAGAGTAAATACTGCTCAGAGAGTGAGCTGCCTTGGTGGACGTTTTCGCCCTGTCAGTGTGCTTCTTGGTTTTCATTCTTTTTTTTATGATCTGATAAAGCAAATTTTTCTTTCTCATTATGATTTCTGTGATCGTGAAATGGCTGGGGTTTTTTTTGTTTTGTGAGTCGTGTAAAGACAATTTTGAGAAGCCTGTTTTGTTTTTCTTCACATTACACTCTTGGCAATGGAGAATCTTCACCAGCTGATTGTTCTGATTATTCTACAATTCAGAGTGAGGCCTGTAATCCTGGAGGGCTTGCAGTGCCGGTGCTGTTCCGGTGATTGTCATAGGGAACGAGAGGTTTTTGGACAATAATACAGATGAGCTCGGTGAGTTGATTAAGACTCAGAGGGAGCATCATGAGCTGAGTTTGATGTGCTTTGAGGAGCGTTAGTGACATGTTGACACACACACGCACGCACATACACACACTTCCAGGATGATTGTGACCGTACCTGGCTTGAGGACTTTTCAGGCAGACAGTGACTTTAATTTGAGATGAAAAGTGGAGGGATTGCACTAGCTGTGATTGAAAAGTGGTGTAATGTTGGTCACGTTACTGCAATTGAACATTTTTGTGAATGTTTTGAAGGTGTTGACTGTTGGAATGTGCCCGTATTACTTGCAGAGGGAAATCATCATTGCTGTTTGAATCCCCTTTGAATCAACACACTGCTTAGATTCTTCTGATGCAGCCGATGCTGAGGTCAAATGATCGTTGTTGTGTTGAATGTCTATAGATAATTCATGGATCCTGACAACTTCATGCAACACTTACTGAACATGCAAATGATTTTTTTTTTCTGTGGACACATACACAACACCTTTACTGCCTTATTGTATCATTGTATCATATATAGATTTATTCAGCTCACACTCTGTTTTCTTATATTGTGGAGGTAATTTTGGCCCACTCTTCTTTACAACATTGCTTCAGTTCACTGAGGTTTGCAGGGTTTCATTTATACACATGGTTATGCCACAGAATGTCAACTGGGTTGAGGAGTCATTGTAACACCATTTTGTTATTTTTCAGCCATTCTGCTGTAGATATTTTTCTGTACTTGTCCTGAAGCACACCCAGCTTTAACTCTCAGACAGATGGCTTCACATTTGACTCGAGAATACTTTGGTATAGGGAGGAGTTCAGACATCAGAGGTCCTGTGGCTACAAAACAAGCACAAATCATCAGCCCTCCTCCACCATGCTTAACAGTTGGTAAGACTTGTTCAGTCTTTTTCTGTTCTGTCAGTAAATTTAACATTTAACATGCCAACTGAGGCCAGAGTCTGGGATGGTCTTGGAATTTTTCAAAATTTCTCTGAGCATTGCATGCTCTGATCTTGGGGGGAATTGGGAACTTGGGTGGGGTGTCCCCTCCTGGTAAAACTTTGGCATCGTGTTCACACACCCCTGAATGCTGTGGACCAGTGAACTGCCAAAAATTCTGCTTTTATAGAGGTGCTTACACATTGATGAGTAGCTAACAAGCACATCTGATTACTGGCACATGGTAAAAACTCTCCCTTTTTACATGACTGTATTAGTTTATACTTTTGTTTGTTGTAATTCAGTAATTTGCTAACATATGTGATGGATAAAGCATTTCATTTCTTCTCTTGAAGTGAATTTTTAACTATATAATAAAAATGGGATATATTGTTAGGCATAATAAACAAAGAGTTTAAGCTACAAAATCATCAGTCTGGTGTTCTTGAATAGAGATGGAGTCCTGGCCTGAATTACTGTTTGGTCTGCCCCTGCTACTTATTTGTTTTCTTCAGACTGAAACATCTATGTGTTTCCCCTCTCATGAGAAGAAAAATCACACCCCAGCATAAATTGTTTCACCCCAAACCAGTGCTTATGCTCATCACTCATACAGCTGGTTGCATTTCTTGTCATCCTCCTCCTCTTGCTTGTGCAGTGTATTTTCATAGTTCAGTAGTCCAAATTGGATATTGTTTATGATGCATGATATTGAAAAGAGACAGACTCCGGAGGGACCGGCGACAGTCTCGTCAACTGACTGAACAAGCTAACAAACAGATCCAAGTGATTTTTGTTGACGCTCGGAGACACACACCTCCCTGAGCACAACAAAGGGACATTCATTCTATATTTATGCCACCACTGAAGTGTCAGAAATATTGATGACCCTGGGCAGAAATTAGCCTGCTTGTCAAAACAGAATTGTGCAAATGCAGTTATTTTTTTTCTGCTTTTCATCCAATGCGGCGCTTGCAGCCTCTCATCATGTAACCAGAAATTGTGACTGAACCAGCACAAAGCCCTGCCACGCTGGATCATTGTCAGTCTAAATTTAAACTAA
The DNA here is from genome assembly GCA_015107715.1 of Tylochromis polylepis. Taxonomy (NCBI): domain Eukaryota; kingdom Metazoa; phylum Chordata; class Actinopteri; order Cichliformes; family Cichlidae; genus Tylochromis; species Tylochromis polylepis. The sequence goes on from VVHJ01001518.1 coordinate 22,759, forward strand.
CGCACATCTGTCACTTTGTCTCAATAAAGCACGAAAATGCTCCAAGGTTACGGAAGTTACTTGCTTAATTGAAGTGAGACAAGTTGTTTTCTGTTGTTGCCATCAGGGAATTTCAATATCAGCGTGAATCTGTCATTAAATGCAAATGTGGGAATAAGTAAGACTGAGTAGACATTTTTAAAGATGACTATTCATGGGGAGACACGCCCTCTTTTGTTTAGGTTTACTTCGCTAACTGAGTTAGGGAACTTTAATTCAAAAATCACTTTTCACACAGGCCCAGACTTGTAAGTAACAGATGAAAACATTGATTCCTGCCTTGGATCGATTCCTTTATTTCCTTGACTCAAAGTTCACCATCAAACTCTTAACCACAGAGAGCCATGCCGGGCAGAGAAAACAATCAAAAAATAACAACACAAAAAACCCAACAACAACCAAAAAAAAAAGAAAAAGAAAAAAGATCAGCACCCAGAGAAGACAATGGCAATTGATCAGGCATTCGGCGAGAGAGGTGGCATCTCTCCTATCAGATTCATTAGTTTTCCGGCCGCTCTGACATTTCCATTTGCACACTCCAATTGACAAAATAAAATACCCGTTTGGCTCTCATCCCTCAGCTCCACGCCCGGTAATCACTCCTCAGTCGCACCATACATTCAACCCCCCCAACCCCCCTCTCTTCTTCCATCCCTCCAGCGCAGCCTCGTCACGACAGCGTATAAAACATAAACACAACGCATGCCTTTTTTTTGCTTGAGTTTAAGGAAGAGGCATGCCGCCGAACATCCTTTCAATCTGAGGTCACTTGCGCAAATAACCTCGGGGAAGGGCGCATTTCAGCTTTTCATTTTCCTCCCATCACCACCTCTTGTTTCTCGCTCCCTCTGCGTGCCTCCCTTGCTCTGCCTGCATACCTAAACAACTCCGACGAAGTGCAGCCTTCTCCTAGAATCACCATCAGCGTCTCCCTGCCAGGCTATCGACTGGCAGCGCACACGGAGAGTCCCTCGGCCATCTATTTCATTTAGACGCAACTTTTTGACTCCACCACATGAGGGGTCAAACGGCCTCTTTTCAAAACAGACTCAGAACAGAGGTAAATTATACAAATTGAGTGGCAGGAGGGAAGGGAGCGTGGCTGAGCCCCGACAGCTCCGTGAACCCAGACGACCTTGGGTTTTCTTAATTATGACTTTGCCAGCCCAGACGGAGACACATCGGATGATTATGCCGCAGACGGAGTAGAAATCTCTCAGTCTTTACCTTTCTAAACCCCCTCCACTTCTATCCCATCCTTCCCACAATCCATCACGCTGATGCGTTCCTCTTTCCCCTCCATTCTCCCCTTCCTCCTCCTTTTCATCTTTCTCCGTTCCACTACGCATCCATCCATCCTTCTCCTCATTCCCTCCCCTCCACTATACATTCATCTTCCCACTCTTAGACTTTCTTAGGAACTCCTTTGGAGCAGTGGCAACATGCTGAGCGACTTTGGTCAAATCTGATGATGCTCTCTTCCACCGGTGGCATTTAATCAATTGAAATCTTATTTTGGGGATGAGCAGAGAGGAAGCTGTTTTTTTCATGAGCTGCACTATAATAGAATAACACAACCAGAAGGCCAGGTCCCTCATCACTGGGGACTCCATAGATTGAGGTGATCGAGTTGTTCGAGGATGAATTTTGAATGCTGCCTATGCCGGCTGGCGGGCTGTGCGCCACTGTAACTTGGAATTCAGTAATAGCATGTAAAAATGTCAATAGCAATTGCTGAAGAGCATCCACAAAACTCAGTTCGAAACATGCAAATAAGAGCATAATTAGCATCCAGATGGGCACAGGTACCCTCTGATTTAACAGTCACACTAACAACAAAACATCTTGGAATCATGTTACATTTTACTGCGAGGGCAGTCATCTCAGCACAAGTTTTCTACACACAAGCAAACCCCTTTAAGTTCTCCTGTGAAGGAGCAAACTACAAAAGCCAAGAAAGTAGACTTAGTGGCCAGCAACACAATCAAATGACCTCCAGTCTGAAGACAAATGTTTGGGCCCGAGTCATGCAGGCCTAGTGCCCAGTCAGTGATCCCTCTGGAATCCATTCATTGCTAGAGAAAAATGTATTTGGTGACGGGTTTGTGAGAGATCGCTGACAGGCACTAGGGTTTAATTGGTGACTAAGAGGTAAAGAGTGCGGCACCGAAAACATTCTTGTGATTTGCTTTTGCTGCGGTTGACCGTTGTTTGCATGGAAGATGCCAACAGACACTCACAAGCTAATCCCCAAGTGGTAGTGAAACTGTGAAATGTTGCCTTTTGAAGTGTATCACCTGCATTGCTGAGAGACAACTTTTGATTTGAAGGCGAACAGTTTCACTAAAGCTCAGAGAGTAAATGGAGATTGTTTACAGACAAATCGGTATCTTCCATGCAAACTACAAGTGAATGATCTGCTAGCGATCAGGCGCTAGCGACCCCCTCAACTGGTGGGGGGGGATACACATTTTTCTGTAGCAACTGGGAGTCTCCAAGCCTGTGTGACTAAAACATAAGTCACTAAAACTACGTGGAACTGTTTAGACAACAAAATGACTTTATTAAGTTTAGTAACTAAGACTAGGCAACCACGATTGGGGGGCAGAAAATGGTTTAGGTTAAAATATATACCTTCAAAATATTAAGATATATCATAAAAGGTAAATTTTTACTATTTCCAATAAGTTACCATGGCATTCCTTTGGTTACACTTTCTGCATTTTTGCTTGTTTGGTGTTTATTTTTGACATTGAGGGGCCCTTGTTGAACTGTATTGGTCAAACCTGGACAACAGTTACACTGCAGGTATACCCAGCTTACTACACCCAGCTTATGAAGGCAGCATACTACCAACATCTAGTAATTTCACTCTTGTGTCAGCTCTTCCTAGCTGTAACTCAGCTCTCTCCCTGTGCTCTAAAATCTCTGTGTGCCAGCCAGCTCCCCGCCTCTTCCAACCTGCCAGCCTCTCGCCACAGCACGACAAATGCATGCCTGCTTTCTACTGGCAACTCAGTGACTCTCTTCTATCAACCTCACCTCTTAGCCATCCTTGGGGGACGTCATTATTTATCGGTGCCTTGCAAAATTGGTCGAAACCATCATTGCACACATAAAAACACACTCTGCCTGACATCTGTGTAGTTAGAAATTAGTTTGTCAAGACAACTGAAAAATTGCTTTTAATATAACAATTACTTCTACTGAAAATTAAAATATCTACTTGGTTATGGTGATGATTTTGCACTCTCTGAAAACTGATGCTGACATTTTTACTTGGGTCTCTATAAAACCAAGGATGATGCATTTTGAATTGAGTCTCACTCCATAATTTCATGTTGGTGATATTTTCATATAAAGAACTGTTTGCAGCACTAATTGGCTATTGATATAACACAGTATTGATTCCACCTACACACAGTTCATTAAAGCTTTGACATTTGCTGTTTTAAACCTGCAGAAACAAGTCAGTGTGCCTCCAGCCAGGAAGAGAAATAAGGAAAGCCATACAGGATTTGAAAGATTTTGATTGTGCATGTGCAACTTTAAAGAATCTGCTGAAAAGTGATATTTGATTTTATTCCAAACATAGAAAAATCATTGTGGAACAGATATGCCCTTTGCCCTTTGTACCTCAACTGTTCTTTTGAAAAAAAGTTGCTACAGAGGAGGAAAAGTTTCCACAACTTCTCGCTGGCTCCGCTCATGAGCATGCTGGAGCTGTGAGACTGCAGGATATGAGCCCTGCATCAGATCCGCCATCTGACAGAAGACCGAGCCTGTGAAAGCCTCCACAACAGATGGAGCGATGAATGGTGGTCAGGTGTCACGCACACACAAACACAGGCCTCCTCACACACTCACAGACAAGCAGGTGATATGCCTTCGCTCACAAAACATGCATCGTGCAAGTATGCATGTAAGGACTAATTTGGACACACAAACACGTTCACATATATCAGCCCTGTCTAGCAAGCGTGTGCAGCACACTGAATGAATTTAATGAATGAATGAATTAATTTTTGTCTTCAGCAACTGGATGTATACAATACAGCACGAAACATCCGGATAAGATGACAATCTTCCTCCAACCAAAGTCTTTTACTAGCCTTACAATCATCATGTAAATCCGCATGAATATAGATTATGTGCATGCAAAAGACACAATTTTTTAAGCTGTTCTCATTGCATTTTGTATTTCACTTGTAGTCTGAGGAGTACGTGTGGAGAGGGACTTACCAAAATGATGCCAAAAAATGAGGACTGAGCTTCTTATTAACTTTTCAAAATTCACACGAAACTGATGGAAAGAACAAGAAGTCTTATGCCTCGATATCTGCTACATACAACTGAACCCACTCAGAAATCCTATCTGACTGGTTCCCAGAATGGCCAAAAAAATAACAACAATGGGAACAAAGGACAGAAATTGCAGTGCTCATTATTGCTCAGTGGCAATAGAGTAAAAATAGAATGGCAACCTTGTTGCGATTCGGAAAAATCAGTGGTTGCCCAGTGATTGAATTGAATATTTTTTGCTGTGACAGACTCCAAGTAGTTGCAAGTCAAGACAAGTGGCTTTATTGTCATTCCAACCATGTGCAGTGGTACAGTACACAGTGAAGCGAGACAACATTCCTCCAAGACCATGGTGCTACATATAACATATAACAGACAATCAACACAGGACTACATAAAGTGCAAGTGTGCAAAAATTGCAAAAAACCCCAAAACAAAGACAGTGCAACACCAGACAGAACAGAACGATACAGGCACAAGACACAAGCATTGTGCGAAAAGTAACAAAAAGTAACTTGATATGTGAAGGTGTTCGTGTGTGTATGAGATTGTGCAGAAAGTGCTTGAGGTAGTGACGTGTATGAAGGTTTGAGTGTGTGTGTCAGTCCAGTCACTGAGTGTTCAGGAGTCTCACGGCTTGGGGAAAGAAACTGTTCTGCAGTCTGGCAGTGAGGGCCTGGATGCTCCGGTACCTCTTTCCAGAAGGCAGCAGTGTGTGTGAGGGGTGCGTGGGGTCCTCCACAATGCTGGTGGCTTTGCGGATGCAGCGGGTGTGATAGGTGTTATTTTTCTCTTTCTATACAATTTCTCTTTGTTGCATTCTCATGACATCAGAATGTAACACAGATGGCAGTCACGTTAATTTCAGGTAAGAGGTTTATACAATCATAGACATACACTACGTGGACAAAAGTACTGTTTCCAGTCCCAATGCTACAGGTGAGTGGATTCAAGCCCCTCACCATGCAGTCTGCTGAAAGAATGAGTCGTTCAAGTGTCGTTCAAGTTTCTTAGCAGCAGTCACTTTGTGTAATTTCTTCCCTTCTAGATATTGCACCATTAACTGTAAGTGGTATTATTGCAAATTAAAACCATTTAAGAACCACAGCAACTCAGCCACAAAGTGTCAGGTAAAGTGACAGAGTGCGGTCACTGAGTGCTGTAAAAGTCTCCAACGCTCTGCTGACTCTGCTCCAAAACCTCCTGTGGCATTAACATCAGCACAAGAATGCCCTATGGGAGCTTTGTGGCAGAGGTTTGCTTGGCCGAGCAGCTCCGGTAGGTGTAATGTGTAGGTGGCCCAATACAGTGTATATAAGAAGGGAAAGTAGATGCACCCAAAGGTTATTTTACATATCCTATGCTTTAGTGAGCTAATGACAAAACATACCCCCCCCCCCAATATCCAGTGAGTAAAAGATTGCAAATTTGTCTTGTCTTTTAAAAAAGACAACAGTATTCTACTAACACACTTAAAGCCCTAAAAATGTGTAAGTAAAAGCATCGTGCAATAAATCCAATGCATGTTTGTGTCTTTTCTTTACACTAAGTGGTTTTTTTTCTAGAACTGTTGACTTTAACTAAACCCACATGTTAATAAATGCTAATAAACTCAATACTGAATTCCATCTGTTGTTGTGGTGTTTGTTCCCGTCAATTCTTTATTGAGTTTTCACCCCTCTCGAGCCACTTTAAGATCAATTTTCGCAATCAATTTCCCGTCTTCACTCAGGTATGCAAAACCTTTGAAACTGGCTGTAGGTGTCGATGTGAGCATGAATAATTATCTGAACGTTACCCCTTTGGTGGACTGGCAGCCTGTCCAGGTTGAACCCGTGCCTGTAGCCCAATGACAGCCTGGAAAGTCGCCATTACATAATTTCCTTAGGGATTATTAAAGTATTCTGATTCTGATCCACCCCCTGAATTCAGAAAACTCATAGTTGATTATTTTTTTCTGTCAATGAAGAAAAACCTTGAAAGATAAAAAGGTCAGGTTCACCTCAGCCTCAAAGCAGAGATTATACTGCCTGCAGTGGCTTTCTATTCACATGCAAAGTGCAATTATTTGCTTCCTTTTCACAGACTCTGTATGACGGTTTAAAAGCAAGAGGCTTCTGAAAAAGGACGTAAGAGACACTCATGCTACTCTAGACCTTTTTGTGGTCAGTGCATACACTGTAATGTAAAAGAAACAGTACTATGGGAGGACAGAGGTCACCCTCTTTATTCAGGTAAAATGCAGGGAGAGCATGAGTAACGTGTGCTCTTGGTGGTAGGCCAACAAAGTGATGCTTCATACACACTGACTTACTCAGATAAGGAAGAATGAAAAGAAAACAGTTGCTTTCAAATATCTGGACCTGAGCCTCTTGTCTCCAACCTGAGATGCTCTTTGATCTTGTATTTCTCCACTCAGCTTAAAGAGAAAATTTTGCAGCTGAAATGCATCATCGCTAAGTAGTCCTATTTTTGGACTTCATCGTTTAAGCCTCGGATTTTATTGAGCCCCGTGCTGTTGGCCTCAAAACGGCTGGCGCAATCATAAGGGATGCCACATGGCTTTCAGTGTCTTTATAAAGACATATGGGGAGAATAATACGTGGAATTGCACGAGATGATGAGACGCGCGATCAGATCAGACGGCATCAGATCAGATCAGATCACAGTTTGAGGGGGAGAGGAGACAATGGCGCTGTCAACCACCAAGCTGTGTTTGGCAGTTCAAGCAGAATATGGTTTTAAGAAAATCCTTCATTGGCCCGTGTGTGCATGTCTCAATTACACTGAAAAAAAAAGATTAAGTCATCAAAGGGACAAAAGCCATATGATGCATGAAAAGGTATTACCTGATACGGGTGTGATACACATATTAGAGTCAGCCCCTCTTTGTCCAGGGACTGCACAGACACATCGAGTGATAGAGAGAGAGCAAGCATGAGGCAGCAGGCAAGATCTGAAGGAGAGGAGCAGCTCACGGATTGAGTGCCGCATGTGAATGAAGCACTGCAGTGTTGTAGCTTTTCTTCAGCTGTATGCGTCTGGCTGCTGAAGCTGCAGGATCCAAAGTACGGACGGGGGAGCAGAAATGCTGTTAAGATTTCTGAGCATTGTTTTCTTCATCATTGCTGTAGAAATTTAAATATGGATGACATGTCTCTCTTTTATATCATCTTCTGCTGAGAGGGTAGAATATTTTACATTTAAAGAGAGAACTAAGAAAACAGTGCAAGAAATGTAAAGGACTAAATCTATCTATCTATCTATCTATCTATCTATCTATCTATCTATCTATCTATCTATCTATCTATCTATCTATCTATGCAGTTAAAATGAAGCGCAATACAGAATATCGTTAGCTGAAGTTGCACAGTGTGAAGAAGGCACGCCAAGTTGCAAACTTGGAAACATGTTTTCCTGGCCCGTCGACACAACAGGCAACCCTGTTACATATTCTTTAATACACTGACCACAAGCCTCTGTAAATCAAAATCATAATCTTAGAATTCTGCAGCAGTGTAGATGCAGGCAAGATTTCTCACTGAAGTTTTAGGATTTCTGTTTTTAGTGCAAGTTGCACCATCCAATCGCTGCATGCAGGTAAACACGTGGAAAGAAAGTAGAGATGCATTTTTTACATACATCTGTATTAATAGTCAACACTGCAACAGGAACAGAAGGTCCTGGCCTTGATACCACCCATCCAGTATCTGGAGATCAGTTGCTGCCCTCAGAGTCGAACACTAATAATTAGCCCCAGTGTTTACAGCCTATTTGCTAGTCTTAACTAACCAGCTGCTGTGTGCACCTCGCTATGAGTAATTCCTTTTACGAAGCAAGTGAATCTCTCAGGGTGCAGGATACATGATAGACTCTCAGCATGAGTGAGTAACTTTAGACATCAGATTTGCTCTCAGCATGAGGTGATCCACATAATGAAGCCGTCGGGTGTTGGAGCTCCTAATGTAACACGTTATGTCACTAATTAACAAATCACTGGTTCCACAACACTTGGAACAATCAATCTGTCTGCACCTGTTACATAACCATTCAGCAGCAGGGTTAGGTAATTAGTCAGGAAATCAAAAAATAATAATAAAACCTTCAAAGCTCTGCTTTAGTGCCCTTATGCAACACATTTTATGAACTCTTGATTTTGCTTCCTCTACAAAGTCCAAGGAGAATATTCCAGGAACAATGACAAGCCTCGCAGGGAGTGCGGATGGTGCAGCACAATTGTGTGTTTACTCCACTGACAGATGTCACATGATCAGATCTAGGAGGCGTCAGTTCATCTGAGGGTTTTGTCCTCTGGTTACTGGGGGCACAGCGAGGTTATCAGTAACACAGAGAGTGTGACACTATCCGCACCGACTATCAATAATGCTTGCTGGCGCTACCATATCAACTTGAAGGAGGTGAGAGCACTGATACCACCTCTAAGAAACCAGAGAGCATGAGGAGGAGGAAGAGGGCAGAATTAAGACGACATAGCCCGAGGAGGGAGGACACAGGGGAAGCAGCAACATGCTGAGAAAACTATAAGGAGAATGAGCTGCCCCCCCCACCTTTTTATTATCTCTGTTTCAGAGGCAAGGTGAGGAGAGGAAAGGGAGATGAGTGGGTTACCTAAAGCTCCATTTTCTTGAGAACTGTGTCTATTTGCAAGCAGGCTACTTTTTGTTTAGAGATCTTCAAATTAAAGCATGAAAGAGGGAGACAAAGGTGCAACACGAAGGGAGTTTAGAGTGAGAGGTGTGGAGAGAAGGAGGGGTGGGGGTGTGTGGGAGAAACGGCGCAGTGTAGCTTCAAGCAGAGACTCGGCTAAGTGCCGGATTGCAGGGAAGAAAAGGGAAAACAGGAAGCAATGGGAAGAATAAGAGAGGGAGAGACAGACAAAGACAAAGAGAAGGGTATAGCTTCTATTTATAAACCTGAAAAGAACACTGGGATGGAGTAATGGAAAATAAAACAATGCGAGAAAGAACAAAGAGGATTAATAAAACAGGAGACAGACAGGTGGGTGAAAGATGAAAAGATGGATAGATACAAAGGAGAGCTGGAGAGCGAGAAAGAGAAAGGGGGGAGGACAGGAGGGGAGGAGGAATACATTTACCTTGACTGACACTGCGACAGAGAGTAAGAGAAAGCAGAATCCCCCCCTCCCACACACACACCCCAACTCCAAGAAATTCTAGCTCCATAACATCATGCGACATAATCACTGTGGTGAGTTTGCTGTAGGGCCACACTGAATATGATATTTTAACATGCACAGATGCATGCCCTCGTTTACACACACATACACACACACACAGAGCGATAATCACATGTTTGCAATTTTGCATATGAGACATCTGCTTTGAAGCCAGCGTAGATCATATGGGACATCTCAAAGCACACGTGAGAGCCGATTTGCTGCAATAGCTCAAATAAAATGAGATGACTCCTCTTGATACAGATTCCAAGCAAGGAGCTGTAAGCGGTGCGGTAAAAGCAAGACGAGCAGGAGACAGATCCTCGGGAGGAAATGGTCAAAGGAAGGCACAAGAGGTTCAGTAAAATGTGATGAATGGAGACACTGTGACATTTGCTGGAAGAGAAAGGGATCAATATCATCTCAGAGACCTGGGCAGGTGGTCATTTTGTGGAGCAGAACCCCCTGTTTAGAGCGTTATTGACCCTAATGTTGTCAATATGCTGCAGTGTAAAGAAGAAATCAGTCTTTTTTGAGAGACCTTGGTGGTGTCTGTGGATTCGAGGTCAGAATTCAAAAAGCAGAATGTCCTGTGAAAGTGTACAAACTGCATTATGACTTCAGCTGTGCTTACTGGATGCACTGTTTGACCATTCTGAGCTGGTGTTGTGCTCAAACGTTGCTATGGGTGACAGCATATATGGTAAAAATGCATGATGAATGTAAAGTGTCTGTTGGACTGATGGGGGGGGGGTATGTTTCCTCAGTGCCAGCGTAAGACCGCCCACTAGTGGATAAGGTAGAGCATGACAATTTCTAATGCATTTAAGGCTGGTACATATGTATCTGCATTGAAGTCCACACAACTCATGTTTGAAAAGGAATAAAGAAAGGGTTTTTTTTAAAAACTGAAAAGTTTTTTTTTTAAAGTTACATTCAATGCCCTAAAAGTAAATCATAAAAATGTTGTGTTTCTGTGAAGCTTCGTCATTGCTGCACATTAAGTAACATAGACAAAGATTCTTCAGGTCATCTTGATAAAAAGTGTAATTGCTATAGACTGTAAATGAAAGATGGACATAATTACCATGATGTTAACCACTGTTCTGTGAGCTCCCGTTTTAATTCCTTGATTTTAGCATTAGGACTGTCATCGCATGTGATATATGCAAGATCGTATGTGCAGTATGATCCCTGTACCCCAGGGATCTATTCTTGGGCCACTACTGTTTTCTTTTCTTTTCTTTTTCTTTTTTTTGCCGTCCCGTTCAGCACTGTAGCAATCAGAATTACTGTCTGAAGGTCAAGAAAAATGCCCAACGGATTTATTTTTCCAAGTGGATCATTATGGCTTTGCCATACTGGTCCACTTGCTTGATCTTTATTATTGTTATTTATATATTTATATATTTATTTTTTAATTTTTTTTAACTTTTAAGTTATTACAAACGGAACATACATGACTGGGGGATAGGAAAGGGAAAGAAGTAGACAAGAGAAGTTCAAGAAAAGGAGAGGGAAAGAAAAACAGAGGGGAAGAGGGACAGAGAGAAAAGACACTAAAAATCTGCTGGGTCACCTGCTGGAAGAGAAGAAAAAAAGAAAACAAGCAAAAAGAGAACGACACAGTAGGGAGACCACAGCAACAGTCTAGATAAGTATGAGTAACAGTAAATAATAAATAATGAATGTTACCGAGCAGCACGCAAGACTGACAATGCACGATATGCTCTGAGGCAGCAGCCAAGGAAGATATAGTGTGTGTCTGTGAAAACCCGTGTGTACACTTGTGTGCGTGAGCGCGCTTGTATTCAAAAGGTTTCTCCATGTAACCATCTGATAGTGGGTGTGGGGAGCCATAGCCCTGTCCCCCAGGACATGAAGCAGGCATGGAGGAGATCCAGGCCCCAGACATCTAGAGGCCCCCCAGAGCACAAGAGCCCAAGGAGGACCACAGGAGGGGCAGCCGCACCACCCTCCTGGAAAGAGCTAAGGAGAGCCCCAAATGGGGGATCACCAGCAGCCATGGTGCAGAAGCTACAGGGGGCTTCGTCGACGTGCCCGCAGGCTCCGCCGGCAGCCAGCCGCGCCAGAGCGGACCAAGCCCCGGGCCCAGAGGCCCGAGGTCCGTGGGGCCCCCACTCTCTGGAAAGGCCCCGCCAAGCAGCCATCGGGAGTGAGCCAGTACATACCTGAGTGCCCAGCCCTGGACACTGAGAACCACCAATGCACTGATGGGTGGAGGCATCAGCCACTGGCAGGGAGTGTGGTGGGGGGAGATAGGCTCCCACACCTGGTGGGGCCTGGGATGTTCCCAGAGAGGTAGAGTCTAAGACCAGACCTGACACCTAGAGATAGACAAACAGGCACACACAGACACAAACATACATTCCCACCCTCATGCACACCTATACAAATACTCAGCACTCGCCCAATGTGGAGACAAACAGAAATGAACACTGTACATACACTCACACTCCCCAAACATAGTCTACACCCCAGGTCCAAGTACCATCACTCCCAGAGGGGTAATCCGCCCCCAGACCCAGGAGATGTTGCCCTTTGCCCTGGGGTGGAGACAAGCAGACCACCCTTGGTCCTGCAGCAGCAGGGAGGCCCAGCATCCCAGACCCCGACCAGATGGCCAACTCCTCCTCCCGGCCCCTCGCCCCCGATGGCGATGTTTGTGCGGTATTTTAGTTTATTCACAAATGCTTCTCAAACAAACAAA